>JAULAV010006713.1:0-26133 GCA_030789695.1 Scilla litardierei | reverse complement strand
GACGTTTAACGATGATATCCCAAGTCCCCGGAGCAACGGGAGAAGTCACGCGTGATCCAGTGGGTCAAACGTCGAAGAATCATCTTTCAGCCCCTCACCCGGTCGGTTGTTCATCTCCAACCGATCGGGTGATGCACGCGTGCACCACCCGGTCTCTGCCGCAGCTCATAAGGAAGTCACCCGACCGGTTCGCAGACCGGTTCAGCGGGGGCCTATTCTCTGTTTTCTCAAGCAAAATGCCAACCGATCGGGTGACTCTCACCAGATCGGTTCATCTGTAGCTGAAGATGAAGAGCTGAATACACGGACGCCGAACCGATCGATTCACCCGACTGCTCCAAGATCCAACCGGTCACTCAAGAACTCACCCGACCGGTTCATGTGATCGGGTGAAAGCTCGCCGAAGGCGACGGCCGAAGCAACAAGCTGCTCACCCGATCGGTTGACATTTCAACCGATCGGGTGGCCTTTTCGTCCCCTTTCGCACACCACTGCTCATTCATTGAAGATCTGCTATCATTCCAGAAGGATTTTGGGTGATCTCTTATTTTTCTAGCGTCGGCATCGTCGTTATCTTTCTAACGATAGGTCGCATGCCCAAATCCGATTTTTCTAGATTTTTCTGGAATTTTCTAAGCGCAGCTATGTGCTGAAACTGGCTGCAGTCTGGAATTTCATTTCACCCGATCGGTTGACTTGTCAACCGACCGGGTGAGATCTGTTTCTGCGAATCTGAGCTCTCTGTTTATTCCACCCGATCGGGTGAGTTTCCACCCGATCGGGTGGGCCTTTTTTGACAGTTCTGGACCCGAACTGTTAAGGTATTTTGGGGGGTTTATAAATAGAAGTTGGGGCACGACTTGGAGAGAGTTCTTCTTCAGTTTTCTAGGGCTTTTTGCCCCTTTCTCTTGTTAGTCTAGGGTTAGTTTAGATTAGGTTTTCTCTTTCAATAAGTCTTGTATTGGATTGACGATTCACTCAAGATAAGTGGTTTCTTCTCTTTTTCTCCATTGTTTGTATTGTGTTTATTTTGCTTGATGGTGAAAGTTTATATGTCTTTTGTGCTGTTTGTTTATATGTTATTCACCATTGAGTAGTTTTGATGAACCCTAATACGGGTTAGGGTAGGATTGATGCTTGGAAATTTACATTAGACTTGGTTGCATGGCACGTGTTCGATGAAATGTGTCAATGGGGATTTCTAGCAATCTGGGTCCAATTCGTATGGCGACACACTAGATGTGTTGGGGATTGGGGTCCGGTGCTTGTCCTGTCAAGATCCGCTTCGATGTATTGCTAGAAATCACATTTGACCTATTTGGCCATTAGGGTTACGCGGGGGTGTTTCATTGTCATTGGCGGGAGAAAGACCGCCTCTGACCGTCGGGCCAAGGGGGAATAAACTTGGCGGTTGACTCCCTAGCCATAGCTCACGCCCCGAGCGTTGACATCGAGTCCTCGCGCGCGGGAGCGGCTTGGACGAAGTGTTGGGAGATATCATTGTGACCTTAATGCTCCCGGTTTCGGAAGGTGTTAATGGACATGGGAATGCCCACCGTCCGGAACCGGGTAGGCCTAGCGTGCTTGGCACCGACCGGAATATCGGGCCATGGACGCTAGGTACCACCTTTTGGGGGCAATGTCTCACCCTGGGTCAAGTCAAATGCCAAGTGTCATGAGTGCTCTAGCCCGTGTTAGCGGGGATTCATTTCGTGTCTTTTTCATTTCTTCCTTTTATTTCTACACTTCCACCCATATCATCCGCGTAGCTAGCACACGACCTAGGCGAGGCTAGTAGCCACTCAAGCCATCCACCTCCCTGTGTTCGATAAACCCGCACCCTACAATAACCGTGCACTTGCGGTAAAACGACACCGCGCCCATACCGTAAACGGGGCGCCGGTCATGATCCTACGTCCCAAACACTCGGATCCCCTCCGGATACTTGAGTTAGAAACTTATAACTCAAATTTGCACTATGAAATACTTGTAGAAACCTCTACAAGGTCAAATCATACACAAATGAAATTGTGACTCCCACAACCCGGGATCACAAACTAACTCTCACAACCGAGAGTAAATCACTTGCAATATTCAAAGTAAATTGAAATAGAAATGCTTACCATAAAATACTTATGCCTTGAGTAAACTTACGATTTAGGGCAAAGAGGATTTTGGGGAAGACGAAGGCACCAAACCCTAGCTCCAAGATATAGATCAGCAATGGAGGCCTAGGTGGATGTTGGTGACCTAGAATCAAGCTCTTGGCTTGGAAGGCTCACAATCAATGAATCTCTCTTTTGAAATAAGAGTGAGGGAGAGATTCAAGTGAGAAATGAAAGAGCTTTGAATGAGGATTAAATGCTTTCTCTTTGATCTCTAAACTTCAATAAATATCAGCCTTGAATGCTATGAATGCAGCACTCCTAGTATATATAGGATAGAGGAAAGACAGAGAGAAAAACGTTTCAATTAAAGCTCCAACGGCTCTATTCTGAACCAGACTAGTCGGTCAAAGAAGGATCACTGACCGACTAGTTCATCAACTAGTCGGTCGGTGATACAACATAGACCGACTAACGGTTGAACAGCCAAAAGGTGAAGTACAGGAGATAGACAACTAGTCGGTCTAAGAAGACTTGCCGACCGACTAGTTTCACAACTAGTCGGTCGGTGAGTTTTCATTGACCGACTAATAATCAAAATAGAGAAGGCTGACTTCAAGTAGAATTAGTCGGTCTAAGAAAAAATGTTGACCGACTAGTTCATCAACTAGTCGGTCGACAAACGTTCTTTGACCGACTAACGATAAACAGTAACTATGGCTATACAGGAAAAGCTCAACTAGTCGGTCTAAGAAGGATCACTGACCGACTAGTTCATCAACTAGTCGGTCGGTGATTCAACGTGGACCGACTAACTGTAAACAGTAAAGAGCTTAGAATTGAGAAGGCATTCTAGTCGGTTCAAGAAGCTTTGCCGACCGACTAGATTGTCATCTAGTCGGTTGGTTCTTCTTCTCGAACCAACTAACATGCACAAGAAGTCGTGAATCGAAGCACGAAGCTTCGGAAAAGTTTGTATGGACTTCTACTAAAATCCTAGCTCTAAGATAGGAGCGTTATGAAGATTAAAATGTAAGACCTACTCAAGGCTTAACATTCTACGAAATGAAGCTAGAAGACTATAAATAAAACATGACGAACCGTCTTCAAATGCTTCGATTCGAATCTCTTAACTTCAATAATGGTCCTTGAGCTTCAACGAAGCTTTAGGCATACGATCACGCGCTTTGAGAAGTCTCGAGACGTCGCTTTTGATGTTCATAGAAATTTGGCGACGATCTCCATAACTGCGCTCACAAAGAGTTAGTTCACGATATTTATGTTTGTTCATCATCAAAACCAAATCCGGAGAATCAATACTCAACAGGGCCTTCCACACTACTTCGCCACGCAAGCACCGATCTGCCTCTAAGATCTCCACGTGTGTCCGACATTCTCTCATCAGTCATCAACTGACTTAAGCATCGGAGGGTCTACGGGATGACAGCCGGCCCAGCCTTTCTGATGAGTTGATCTTCTTGCAGGAAGTTCGCCCTAGCTATCAGCGGACGAGCGATCTGCGACAACCTTCACCAACTGACGAGTGACCTTCATCAACTAGCAGGCGACCTACTCTGATTAACGGGCAACCTTGAGATCCTCATCTTCCAATTGTCCTCAGATCTTGATTAGCCTCGTCTTCCACCTTAAACTTGTAACCATCGTGCCCTTTGTTCCCCACTTCAATACAAATTCATTGTAAGAAGATTCTACCCCGCAACAATTGGCATCGTCTGTGGAAACTTAGGGTCACACCTATGTCTAATCCCATACCTTTCAATCACAGTCCTAACCATGGCTAACATCCCATGGAGGACGAGCCACATCCTCTCGGAGGGACTTCCCTGGCAGATGTACCCCTTGAGGGGACGGTAGAGGCTATTCATACCTTGGCCCGTGATATTCACCAATGGTTTGAAGCCTTTACGAAGATGATGAATGATTGGGGCGCGGGTGGGACCGGGACATCCACCGTCACCCTTACACCCCTGAACGTGAGGTGTAACCTTCACCCCCCAGATTGAAGAAGAAGCAGCCGCATGGCAGAGGAGGCTCAACGAAGAGATAGCGGCCCATCAGAGACATATATAGCGGCCCATCAGAGATAGAGGCTGCTCGTCAGAGGCACCTCGAAGAAGAAGCTACTGTTCAACCGAGGCAGCTTGATGAAGAGTTGGAGGCCGCCGCTGAACAAATACTGGTGGATGAAGAAATCGCACATCGACAACTGTGATTCATCATCGTCGCACGAGAAAGGCTTCAGGAGAAGAGCCGTAGGATCCTGGAGGCATCAACCTTAAACCGATGGCACGCTCGTAGCCCACTGCCGATGGATATCTCGCCGATCGGAGCGAGCATCCGCAGGTCGACCCGCCAATCTCATAGGCATGATGATCGTCGATGACGAAGCCACGATCGAAGCAGGACTCCCCTGAGATGGGGGAGGGACGCTGCTGAGCACCAAGGTGGCTCATCTGGTGACTCCAATGATGGGTGAGGCAGTCGAGGCGGTCGTATCACTCCTAAAGATCGCATGCGTGCCCTCTCAGGTCGCCTACGCGACCAACCTACCCAGAAGTGGCTAACTCCCTGGCCAGACAAGTGACCGCGGCCCCGATATCTTGTAGATTCAAGCTTCCTCAGCTTGAACTGTATGATGGTGCAGGCGATCCCCTCGAACATTTGCAGCGGTAAAGAGGGGCAATGGAGATTCAAGGCGCGGATGATCCACTCCTATGCCGAGGTTTCCAAATGAATCTGAAGAAGTCGGCATTAGAGTGGTACAACAGCCTACCCGCCTGCTCCGTTGAAGTCTTCGACGACCTATCCCGTAAGTTCTTCCAGTAGTTCAGGGTGGGACGAAGAAGGAAGAAACATGCGGACTATCTATTTTCGATAGTCCAGAAAGAAGGGGAAACGATCCGAAAGTTTTTGCATCGTTTCCAGGAGAAAAGACTTAGCGTGGCATGCTGTGGAGATGAGCTCGCTATGGCGGCCTTCAAGAAAGGGCTGAACAACCGGAGCCTGCACAAGTCGCTACTCCAAGATCCGCCCATCGATCTGGATGAACTCTTCACTCGGGCGGAGAGGTTCATGTTGAGTGAGGATGCTCTGGGGGTGAAGAATGTGGCTACCCCGGTTGGGACTTCCTGCAACGAGCGGCGGTCTGATTTTCGATCAAGGCAGGAAGACCATCCCAGAGGGCACGACCAACTGGGAAACCAAAGGCGTGACCAAGGAGGCCATCGACCACAGATCACCTCGGACCAGCGTGAGGGTTTGCTGCATCTAGAGAGCCCCCGCCGGCGGTCGGTAGGTCCAAAGGACAGTAGCAGGCCCTATACACGCAGCTCAACGCCCCCTTGATTGAAGTGTTTGCCGTAGCAACGAGAGTCGGACTTATTTGAGACCCGCCTCAGGAGATGAGGATAAACCTGGCCACGAGGAATCCCCAAAAATACTGTCGATATCACCGTGATCACGGTCATGACACCGACGAGTACTTTACTCTGAAGAGGAATATCAAATGGCTGATTCAGGAGGGCCATCTCCAAGGATTCTTCGAGGGGAGGAGACTGGTTCGCAATGAAAGAGCACCCCTGCAGCGCAGCGGCCGAACCAACCCCAGAACACCGAGCAAGATGCCCCCTGCCAGCCTAGATCGGTCATGCACATAGATGTGATACACGATGGGCCATTCTCGGGTGGCGCATCATCATCGGCCAGAAAGGCGTATGCTCGACAAGTGATGGCGATGGCCGTGGGAGACGAGGTAAAGTGAGGAGAGTAGCTCGGCCCCCCATCTTATTCCCAGACAACGACCTGGAGGGGGTCGATCTACCACATGATGGCACCAACGTCATCGAAGCCCAAATTGGAACGGCTATAATCAGCCGCCTCTTGATCGACACCGGGAGCTTATGCGACATCCTTTTTATGTCAACGATCGAGAAGATGCGGTTGAAGCAAGCAGATCTGAGGCCGTGTACGAGTCTGATTGTCGGCTTCATTGGCCACTCGGTTCCCATCGTCGGAGTTATCACCTTGCTAATGTCTTTGGGGGAAGAGCCGAGAATCGTCACTCGGACGACACAATTCGTTGTCGTCGACATCGAGTCAATATAAAACAGAATCATTGGGCGGGCATACATGACTGACATCGAAGCTCTCCCCTCACTCCTACATCAAATGATCAAGTTCCAGACTCTGCATGGGGTTGGACAAGCGCGATGGAGCCAAAGACTGTCCCGAAGCTGCTACGTCGACTCCACCAAACACAAAGAGCCCGAGCAAGCCCAGCTGGTTGAACTCGGTAACAATCAGGAGGACTTCGATGATCAACCATGGAAGGCGGCAAGCTAGTCTGCCACATGGATGATGAGCATGTACTTAGATATTGTCAATAACTTTGTAAATATAACTATCATTTTCGATGCATACTCTCAAATATTGTCATCTCCATTTGAAAATTTCAACTCTCCTCAAATATTCTTAAACTCCAGGGCAAGCTTACGAGCTTCGCCCTCAATAGAGTTGCCTGTGGGTTAAGGACCGAGCTACGGCTCGCACCCTCCCCTCCCTCAACTCCGGGGCAAGCTTACGAGCTTCACCCTCGATAGGGTCGCTGGTGGGTTAAGGACCGAGCTACGGCTCGCACCCTCCCCACCCTCAACTCTGGAGCAAGCTTACAAGCTTCGCCCTCGATAGGGTCCCCGGTGGGTTAAGGACCGAGCTACGGCTCGCACCCTCCCCTCCCTCAACTCCGGGGCAAGCTTACGAGCTTCACCATCAATAAGGTCCCCGGTGGGTTAAGGGCTGAGCTACGGCTCGCACCCTCCCCTCCCTCAACTCCGGGGCAAGCTTACGAGCTTTGCCCTCGATAGGGTCGCCGGCGGGTTAAGGACCGAGCTACGGCTCATACCCTCTCCTCCCTCAACTCCGGGGCAAGCTTACGAGCTTTGCCCTCGATAGGGTCGCTGGTGGATTAAGGACCGAGCTACGGCTCACACCCTTTGTAACGGTACGTTTTCGTTGTACTTTGTTCGTGCACGTGCTTTTGGTCGTGCACGTGTTTATTTTAGATTTTATTTGATTGTGAACACTTTTGTGTGATATGCCGTTGTGAACGTCTCTGAGAGTATTAAATAGTGGCACTATCTTGGAACGACACTTCTCAAGTCGTTTTTCCACAATTTAAACTTACTCGATGAGACGTGACGATTCTCACTCTTGACAGGAGACGTTTCTATTTTTAGTTTCGTCGTCCGACGTCAAATTTGAGATCCGTCTTCTTAGTTAGCTCACATTCGTCATCACGATCACCACGATATTTATTTTATAATTTTTGGAGTTTATTTGACCACTTTTATATTTTTAACAAGTTTTATATTATTTTTAATAATTAATTTATAAATTATTTTCGGCCAAATAAAATTTATTTGAGTTTTAAACGTTTTAAAGAATTTTTGAGCAAATTTTCAGCTCATTTGGACCAAGTCAAACCCTTGGATGAGTTGGAGAAGTTGAATTTCAAATTTTAAATTATTTTAAACTTCTAATCCGATTAGATTTAGCCCTAGACCAAGTCAACTCATCTACACTATATAAACAACCCCTAGGAAGACCTATTTTCGCAAGAAATTAGCCCTAGCCTCTTCCAAAACCAAAATTGGACGTTGCGACGATTCGTCACAACGTTGCGACGTTCAGCCCCCGCACCGACCGAAGAAATCTCGCCCGTTCCCCCGCTCTGACCGGTAGCCGCCCCCGCATCCAAGCCGCTCGCATCGCAGCTGCCCCGTTCGCCCGCTTCGACTGAGAGAAGCCCTCGGTCTGACCGAGGGCTTGGCTCGCATCCGCTCCGCATCCCCGCTCTGCACCGACCCGCCTTGTCGCCCCGCTCCGCACAGCGCCTGACCGATCGCCCCGCCCGCAGCGACCGACGATTGCAACGTTGCAACGTTACAACGTCGCAGCCGCCCGCATCCAAGCGCACGACCGACCCTCCTGACCGGTCTGACCGAAGGATCTCCCCGCACCCGCACTGCTGCACACCCCCAAACGCTGCACAGCCCCGTTCCCCCGCAGCGACCGAAGGATCTCCCCGCACCGAGGCTGTACGACCGAGAGTTATTCGTCGCAACCCCACATCCGTCGCACCCCTTGCCTCCGTGGGCCCCCCAAGTTCTTCAGAGGTATTGTGGGTCCCCCAAAGGTCCCTAGGACTACTGTGGGCCCCACCTAGGTGCGTTCTCTTCGACGACTTGCCGCGTACGACGTCGTCGCACGTCGTAGCCGTCGTCACACGTGCGAGCTTTGGAATCTGGAATCGTCGCCCGGGTTGATTGCTCTGAAATTTCCAGCAGGAATCTAATTGGAATCTGGACTTGGAGCGCGATCTTATTATTCCAACCCCCGGCGTCGCTACCCGACGCCGGTGTAGCTTTCGCGTCGTGTTGAGGTAACGCTTTGCACCCCTAGGACCCCCAACCCAATTGCATGCTAAGCAAGACTAAAAATCAGTATTTTAAAGTATTTTAAATGTTTTAGCAATCACTAATCAAGATTAATAAAACGGATGTAGGCCGGTGGACTTGTGCACGTAGGAATCGTGACTTTGGACTCGTTGGATGGTGTTTTCTTGACGTGATAGTTGCAGGCAAGTGAAACTTGCCAACTCTTGTGTAGGGCCATGTTTTTAGGCCACTTCCTTATTTTAGCGTAAAAGAGACTAGTCAGTGAAATGATAGCTGGCTAGACGCCTACTTGATCTAGTTTGACAACGAAACTAGATCCGTCACCTAATTGATCTAGCTTGACAATGAAGCTAGATCCAACCTTTAAACTTGTTGTTCATGCATACTAAACTGTCACGTTTACCTTCTTTACCTGTACGCTTTACTACTTTCCATGTCATGGCATCCATGCATTGAATGTCGCATTCGTAGCACACGCTACGCTACTTGTACTCCTTGTCCGGCTAGGTGCACCCCTACGCCATACTTGTTAAAAACACTTCCTGGCTCGTGATCCAGAAGCGAGCATTCCAAGTTCGGGGGTAAGGCCCTGGCTCGATACACGTGGAGGGGTAGGGATAAACGGTCGCTTGAGCTTAGGAGTTGGCCCGCGCAGCCACTCTAGCCAAAAGACGGAATCTCTGTGCACGAGGTGCTTACTTTACTTGTCTTGTACTTGTCTTGTGAATGCCATGCCATGCTCGTACTTTACTTTACTTTACTTTACCTGTTGCACTCATTACTTTAACTGCCATGTCATTGCATCATGCTAGAACTGCTAGGTTGCTTTACTTTCACCTACTTTCAGTTTCCTTGCACAAGTCTTCCAGACTTGCTGACATGTGCCCCTTGCTCTTTTGGGTGTCACATGTTAGACCCTGAGCCAGAGACAGTTGCTGAGGACGAGGTGTTTGCTGACGCTGAGCCCGAGCCTACGTTCGTTGAGGAGTTCGTGGACACCGGAGACCAGTCTTAGAGACTGATTTTACTTGCTTTTGCTTTAGGTTGCTGTTAGTTGTCGGTGCTTGCACCATTTCCTTGTCTTCGTACTTTGTACTTTGTTGGCCATGCTGGGCCTCTTTTAGACTCTTTTATTTTAGCCTGGTGGTTTTTCTGCGATGTTGAGATTTATTATTATGGATATTCTGAGATGTTTCTTTTGTCTCTTTTCGTTATTATTATCTTTGTTTCGTTTCGCGTTGCAAGGACATGCAGTTTAAATTTGATTGACGCTTATCGGACTTGCAGCTTTGTAGCTTAAAGTCTGAGCAGACCTTCTCACGCTTCGCCTCCACGTTTTTGGGAAGCGGGACGTGACACCCTTCCCTCCCTCAACTCCGGGACAAGCTTACGAGCTTCGTCCTCAATAGGTCACCGGTG
Source organism: Scilla litardierei (assembly GCA_030789695.1). Classification (NCBI taxonomy): domain Eukaryota; kingdom Viridiplantae; phylum Streptophyta; class Magnoliopsida; order Asparagales; family Asparagaceae; genus Scilla; species Scilla litardierei. Next base: position 16,133 of record JAULAV010006713.1, on the reverse strand, counting down.
GATTAAGGATCGAGCTACGGCTCGCACCCTCCCTCTCCCTCAACTCCGGGGCAAGTTTACAAGGTTTGCCCTCGATAGGGTCGTCGGTGGGTTAAGGATTGAGCTACGGCTCGCACCCTCCCCTCACTCAACTCCGGGGCAAGCTTACGAGCTTCGCCCTCGATAGGGTCCCCAGTGGGTTAAGGACTGAGCTATGGCTCGCACCCTCTCCTCCCTCAACTCCGGGGTAAGCTTACGAGCTTCACCCATGATAGGGTCGTCGGTGGGTTAAGGACCGAGGTATGGCTCGCATCCTCCCCTCCCTTAACTATGGGGAAAGCTTACGAGCTTCGCCCTCGATAGACTTCTCAAACTCCAGGACAAGCTTATGAGCTTCGCTCTCGATAGGCACCGACTCTCCAACATTCCGCTTCTCCTGGGCCTTAGCCACTTCCAAGCAGAAAGTTGGAGGCATACACACTAAGGCAAAAAGTGGCGATAAGCAGCAACACAAGTACAAAAGATAAATAAGGCGAACCGCCTAAGGTAATATTTCATTAAAGTTAAAGTTAATACATTTATATTGAACTTTCTACGCTAGGTCCTACGCATGGCCCTGAGACCGGCCCTACATATGCAACCACCCTTCGAAGACTATACAGCGTCGCCTCCCCTCGAGCATCAACCTCCTCTTCATCATCGGAGGCCATAGTCAACTTGGAGAAGTCGACCTCCAAGGCAGGGTACAGCTTCACCAACCTTACCTCCACCCTCCCGAAGCCTGACTGCTGATGTGTGTGTATATTTTATATATTCACGCACGTCTTCTTTGTGTTTTTCCGTTATTTTCCGCCGTCCCGTATCCATTTTCTTGTGTTTTCTAGTTTTTTTCACTTTTCTGTGCTTTTGTGTGTTTGCAGGAGATTGCTAGCGTAGGGGACATATAACGAAGATATCATAAGTCTTCGGAGCAACGGGAGGAGTCACGCGCAATCCAGGGGGCCAAACGACGAAGATTGCCATCTTTCAGCCCCCACCCGATCGGTTGGACACAGCCAACCGACCGGGTGATGCACGCGTGTCTGACCCGGACTGAAGCTGAAGCGAAGTGCAAGGTCAAGCGACCGGTTCACCAAATGGTTCATCCCAACTGAGTTCTCGAGAAATTGGAGCTGAATTCCAACCGATCGGGTGACCTTCACCCGATCGGTTCATCTGTAGCTAATTTTACGAACGACGACCCGGAGAGCTCACCCGACGGCCCGCAGACCGTGCCAATTCGACTGAAGTCTTTGTTCTTTTGGGTGATAATTCCAACCGATCGGTTGATAACTCAACCGATCGTTTCACCTGATGACCGCATCCCTTCAAACGACGACCCGCTTGCGCCAACCGGTCGGGTCAAGCGAGCAGGTGAAATTTCTGAAGCTCGCATCCGAAGCACATAGCAGCTCACCCGATCGGTTGATTCTTCAACCGATCGGGTGAAGTCGATTTCTATATATAGCTGCCTAGGTTTTCAGAAACGGGAGCATTGTATTTTTCTGTCTTTTTCTCTATTTGTGACGGCTGGAATTTTATTGTTATCTGTAAGTTCTCTGATCTTTGTCAAACTTTAATATAGTCTTAATTGCATTGCTACTACCGTGTTTCAATTTCCTGATCATGTTTTTTATGGTTCATTTTCATTTAAATTGCTTTTTAGCTATAATGTGTGAGTAGTTCCCAAATCCGGGATTTTGGTGGAAACCGCTTCGTGGGTTCTCCCTGATGCGTCCATAGGACTAGGATTTCGATATGGATTAGGAATTTAGAGGTTACGCGGGGTGTTTCATTGTCATCGGTGGGAAAAAGACCGCCTTTGACCGTCGGGCCAAGGGGGAATAAACTTGGCGGTTGACTCCCTAGCCATAGCTCACGCCCTTAGCGTAGACATCGAATCCTAGTGCGCGGGAGCGGCAGGACGAGGTGTTGGGATTTATCGCTGCGAGCTTAGTTCTCTCGGAGTCGGTCAGTGTTAATGGCCATGGGAATGCTCACTGACCGAACCCGGGTAGTCCGACGTATCATCCTGGGCACCGACCGGAATATCGGGCTCATGTGACGCTGGTATCACTCTTAGAGTCAACGTCTCACCACTAAACCCTAATTCTGATCGTATTCCTATCCGCCGGTCGTAATAGTGAGAACACATGATAGGGTGGAAACCGAAGTCCTAGGTTTCCCTTTATATTGTTTAACTCTCGTTTCTACAATTTGTGACAAACCATCTATCGATCGGGCTAGCTCACCCGTAGGGTGAATTGGTTCCTCTTAGAAACAAGCACAACCACGACTCCCTATGGTCGACCCCCAAGTCACATTACAACACTATGCGCTTGCGGTACAAATATTTTAAATTTGGTATCCCCCAATCCGACTGCACTCTGCATGAGATCGAAAAGTCGGGGGACGTCAAGCTTTATGACGTCGTTGCCGGGGAGGCAACATGTTTGTTTATTTTAGGACCTTCGAGCCCTTGAGTCTAGTTCATATCCCTACCTCGCGATAGTTTTCGCATTCTAATTTTTCATTTTTATTTTCTATTTCTATTTTTCTTTTTTTATTTGTTCCTATCCCATACTTGCTTCACGGGTATTTCTTGTTTTTCATGCGCATGAATACAAGGAGTCTAGACGACTTGATTCCTATCGACCCGGAAATTAACGCCACTCTGAGGCGTCTGGTCGCAGAGAAGAGAAGAAGAGAAGAGTCTGAAGCCATGGGGGAGAATACCCCACCGCATAAGTTCTTGTTGGAGTACTCGATGACATCCATCGGGTCCACCTCCTCCATTCGACCTCCGGCTATTTTAGCCCAGAGCTTCGAGCTTAAGCCGTCACTAGTGACGTGGATCCAACAGGATCAATTCTCTGGGGCACCTATGGAGAGCCCTATTGAACATCTGGACTCCTTTCTCGAGACGTGTGACACATTCAGGATTAATGGTGTCACCACTGAAGCAATCCGACTGAAGCTATTCCCCTTCTCTCTGCGGGATAAGGCCAAGCAATGGCTTAGGAGAAAGGACCCGAACACCTTCAACACCTGGGAGAAGCTCACGAATGCGTTCTTGACTAAGTTCTTCTCTCTGGGGAAAACAATGAAGCTGAGGAGTGAGATCTCCTCCTTCATCCAGGCCAGCCACGAGTCCCAGCATGTAGCTTCGACGAGATATAAAGAGATGCAGCGGAGATGCCCTTATCACGAGCTTCCAAAGTAGCAGATTATTAATCTGTTCTATAACTGGCTGAGGGATGACTTGAAATCTTCGATGGACGCCGCAGCTGGGGGTCCTCCATGTCTAGAAGTGAAGAAGATGCCGGTAATATTTTAGAAAACATGGCATCAAACAACGAGCGGTGGTGCGATGAGCATGCAACACCCAGATCTGGAGGCATTCATAGAGTCGAGGACGTCGACAAGTTGTCTAGCAAATTTGATTTGCTATCGACCCAGATCTCAGCGCTCATGGTAGGAGCTGGTGGTGCCGGCACCCAACAAATATCGACGGTGGAAGCGGAAGTCCTGGGAGACTTCGAGGGTGGTGATATTTCACCACCGGTGGATCAAGCTAGTGCGCTTTTCTTCAACCCGACGGGTAATACGCCACATCCACCGAGGACTAGCTCGAATCCGGTTTATTCTCCAAATAACCAGAACCACCCCAATCTTAGCTATCGGGCACCCTATCAGCAGCCGCCTCAGCAGCAGCAACAGCTAGTATATCAGCCTCCTAGGCAACAGCAGCAATAGTATCAGCAGCAGCAACAGCAACCTCCACAGGTGTACCGGCAGTATCCACCAAGGAACCAGCAGCCCATGCAGCAGCAGCAGCCATATGGCCAGCAACGTGTTATCTCCCCGGTTGAGTCCATCTTGACTCAGTACATTTCGAACCAGGAGAAGATCAATTTGAAGCTGGAAATGGGGCAGAGGGCTCTCACCGACCAAGTAACCCAGCTGGGGTTGCAGGTGGCGAACCTTCAAAGGTCGCAAAATCAATTGCCGCCACAACCAGAAGTTAACCTGAGGGGGCAAATCAGACTTTGGCACTAACGCATGAACATACGAATGTGTCCGCTATCGTCCTGAGAAGCGGGACACAAATTCCTATGAGAGTGCCGGCTAAGGAACCGAAAGCTCCGTTGGTCGTTGGGCGGCCAATTGAAAAATCAAATGACGATGAAGCTCCGTCACCAAAGAATACGACTCCGGAGGGAGTCCCCGAAGAAGAGAAGAAGAAGGAAGAGGATGAGAATCTTAGAGTATTCAAGCCCGTTGTGCCTTTTCCACAACGACTTGCCAAGGCTAAAATTGATGAAAAATATGGCAAGTTCTTCGCTATGGTTAAGGATTTGAGTTTGCAGATCCCGTTCCTCGAAGCCATAGAGACAATTCCCTCCTATGCAAAATTTTTAAAGGACTTGGTGACGTGGGGTTCAAGAAAGGAAAAGGTCGTTCTCACAGCAGAGTGTAGTGCTCTCATCCAGCGAGCGAATCCGCCCAAGCTAAAAGACCCGAGAAGCTTCTCCATTCCTTGTTTGATTGGGGAAGTAAAAATCCATCGGGCGCTCGTGGACTTAGGAGCGAGCGTCAGTCTAATGCCCCTGTCACTATACAGGAGGATATGGATGGGAGACCTGGAGCCCACGGGTATGACACTTCAATTAGCCGATAGATCGGTCAAATTCATGTGGGAATTGTAGACGACCTGCCCGTTAACGTCAGTGGAGTACATGTGCCGGTAGACTTCGTGGTGATGGATCTGCCCAAAGACACCCATACGCCTATCATCCTTGGACGTCCCTTCATGGCCACCACTGGCATGCTGATAGACGTGAAGAAAGGGAAGTTATCCCTTAATGTTGGCGATGAAAAGGTCGAGTTCGACTTGGGGCTATCTATGAAGCACCCCCGGATGAAGCTGGTTGCAATATGCTGGACAATGAGGAAGAAAGAGCTGTGGAAGCTGTGGCCTGGGAAATTCTCTCAAGGAATCCCCCAGACAGCTTGGGGGACCTTGAAGAACATGTCAGTCTGAAGGAAGAAGATGTTGCTGGGGAAGCGGTTGTCCCACATACGACCCCTCCCGGATTCCAAAAAGTTCCTCCGACGAGGAAAAAGAGGAAAGAGTCCATGGGGCTTACCGGTGATGAGATCCGGATCTTGAAAAGAGTGGTGGTAGACGCCAATATAAGGGAGAAGCCCCCTGATACCATCAACGGAGGGAGGATCGTCGAGCAAGTCTACTTGTTACCGCCGACGACACCAAGGGCCACCAATTCAGAATCTGAAGGGATGCCAAACTTAGTGCATCACCCCCGTCCACCTTGAAGATCATCTACGGGCGTCGAGTAAACGACGTTAAACAAAAGCGCTTCATGGGAGGCAACCCATGTTCTAAACTCTCATCTTTGTTTTTAGGATTATTTTAGCTTTATTTTTCTTATTTTGATAAATAAATTCAGCAACGGGAACTTCCGTCGAGAAACTTAGGCAATTTTTGGACTTTTACAGGAAACAAGCCCCCAACTGATCAGTTGATCTCTCAACCGATCGGTTAGGACGTATCAAAAAGTGGCCTATATCTGTTCATCTACGAACCGGTCGGGTGAAGCAAAATGAGACCGGGTGGCAGACCGTGTGAAAAGAGCAGAAGTCTCGGAAAATCTGGGATTTAATCAACCGATCGGTTGATAGAAGCTGTGGTCGTGTGACTGATCGGGTGAGCTGCACAGAAGTCTCGGGAAAATCGTGAAGCGGCCAACCGATCGGTTGAGTTCTCAACCGATCGGTTCGCCTGTAGCAACTTTTCAACGAATTTTTTCGAAATAATAATCAACCGATCGGGTGAAAACTCACCCGATCGGTTCGACTTAAACCCTATAAATACCCCTCGCCTTCACCCGTTCATTTCCCCTTACCCGATTTCGAATTTCCATCGCCGTTCCGACTTCCCCACCCCTCAACCGGCCTCGTTCTTCCCCCAAACGACCTCCAACCTCCATCATTCGATCTCTCCACACTCTCTCTTCCTTCTCTCCATCGATATATATCTCTCTCTCCCTCTTCCATTTAACCCCATCCAAGCCCTAATTTCCGCCTGACTCCCCCCATTTTTGAAAATTTGTTGAGAAGAAGTGCCGCGGCTTCACACTCCCACTCATTCACGACGTTGGGTGATCTACGAGCAAGGATCGTTATCTCTACTGGGTAACTTCGCTCCTTAGCTCCATTTTCAATTTTGCCATAGTATTACTATTTTGCTCAATTACCATCGATTGTGTGCATCCATCACATCTTGCATACACTTGCATCACACAATACCATGGCCCGGGATCAAGATAATGGTAAGGGTATCATGCGGGAGGAGGAGCCTTCTCGCAAGAGACGGAAGACCACACGTCCACCACACTCACGCCCTCCTACTACACAACCTACACATCCCCAACCCCTACCTATCATCTCTCATAAGGACCCAATGTTGGGCCCGCGTGGCTACCGTTTTTTGAGTCAAGAACAAAAAGATTTCTATCATAGACTTGATGCACATGTACACCTCTCCACCAAGTTTGCACATGCACAAACGCTTCTCGATCTCGGAGTTTTCTCCGAAGTCGAGACCCTCATTGCTAACTTAGGGTGGTTAGCTTTCTTTAACGCCCACACACCCTCCTACACCGCTCTCACACTAGAATTTCTATCTTCCCTTAAGTGTGAGTCGGGGTCGATCGTCGTTTTTCGGGTCCGAAACAAAATCGTCTGCACCCGCCTGGATACTATCAATCACATTTTCGGATTCCCCATTCTTGGGGACAACGCTATCCGTCAATCCGGATACCATCCTGATTTTGACGTCGATCAATTTTGGTTTCGCCTCACCCTACACGATCATTATCCTCGAGGTAAGGCCAAAGCCTCCTCCATCATTCACCCCGTATTCCGTCTGGCCCACCGAATCATATCTTGCACATTCTTCCCCAGGGATGAGTCTGGAACGGTGACTATCCCTGATCTTTTCATTTTGCAGGCCATGACGTTTGATTTCATTTGTGGTGACGACGGGATCGCCTTCGAGGCCCCTCGCATTCCCATTCACGCTGGCGATTGGCTTATCCACAAATTGCTTGACATTAGCCGCACCGGCAAAGGCAAGTTCTGTTGCGGGGGCCTCATTACTATCATAACCTCATATCCCCAGTATAATGTCGTCATCCCCCGTGATTTCCCTTCTGCCCCAGGACCCTCACATATAAATCTTGATGTCCTTCGGCATATACACATGATCAAGCCCCGCTACGAGGGTCGATTCACTTTTTACTATGGGCACCCCCCAGCTCCATATACCATTCTGCCAAACCCCGCTCGCATGACTATCGTTCTAGTGGCAGATTGGACATTCCCTCCCGATCCAGAGTTTCTGGGGGGCTTACGTCTTCCATTCCTTCCCCAGGGCGCACCCAGACCACCTTCCCCTGCCGCCCACTTAGGCGAGCAGGATATCCCTGCGTCCCTGGGAGACTCCGGGGCTGGCCCCAGTCATGTAATGCCCTGATAGCTACTGCACAAGTACTAGAGGGGGATGAATAGTACTTTAAAATAATCAAGATAATTATTCCTAATTATTTTGCATACTCAACCAACAATGCTGAATGAAAATATGACAACAAAGAAAGACAATTGCAAACAAACGATGTAACGGGTTCGGATCCACCCAAGTCTCCCCGACTTGTTCCCGGTGATCCTACGTCCTAAACACCCGGATCCCCTCTGGCTACTTGAGTTAGAATCCTCTAACCCAAGTTTTGCACTATGAAATTCTTGTAGAAAACCTCTACAAGATCAAATCATACACAAATGAAAACGTGACTCCCACAACCCGGGATCACGATCCTCTCTCACAACTGAGAGATAAACTTAATAGCAAAGTAAATGAAACAATAAAACACTTTCCAAAAAAATCCTATGCCTTGAGTAAACTTACTGATTTTAGGGCAAGGAAGATTTTGAAGGAGAGAATGTCACCAAACCCTAGCTCCACCAAGATGAACAACGATCGAAGGCTAGGATGGAGTTGGTGACTTTGAATCAAGCTCTTGGCTTGAGTGGCTCACAATGAAGAGAATCTCTCTTGAGGAAATTAGGGCTCAAGGAGTTTGGGAGAGATTCTTGTGAGAAGAGAGAGAGCTTGGAAATGAGAATTGAATGCTTTCTATTTGATTCTCTAAAACTCAATAATGGCAGTCCTTGAATGCTAGGTTAGAAGCACTTCAAATATATATAGGATAGAGAGAAGAGAGAAGCAAAATCGTGGCATTAAATGCCCAACGGATCTATTTCTGAAGCAGTTTAATCGGTCTAAGAAGGATCACTGACCGATTAGTTTTGCAACTAGTCGGTCGGTGATTCTTCTTGGATTGACTAGAAGGTTGACAGCCAAGTTAGAGAATTCAGGAGATAGAACTAGTCGGTCTAAGAAGACTTGCCAACCGACTAGTTTAACAACTAGTCGGTCGGTGAGTGTTCTTTGATCGACTAAGAGTTGAAATTCAATAGGCTGATTACAAGGAGAACTAGTCGGTCTAAGAACAAATTCCAACCGACTAGTTTCACAACTAATCGGTCAATGGATGTTCTTGGACCGACTAACTAGTCAATAGTAGCTAGGCTGAAGAAATGAAAGCATAACTAGTCGGTCTAAGAAGGATTCCCAACAGACTAGTTTGACAACTAGTCGGTCGGTGAACCTTCTTGGACCGACTAATTGGTCAACAGTGCCTAGGCTGAATTGAGCACAGAAATCTAGTCGGTTCAAGAAGGATTCTTAACCGACTAGATGACAATCTAGTCGGTTGGTTGTTCTTCTTGAACCAACTAAGATGCACTAGAAGCCGTGAAATGAAGCGTAAAGCTTCGAGAAAGTTTGTATGGGCTTCTACGATAATCCTAGCTCTAAGATATGAGCGTTATGAAGATTGTAATGTAAGCCCTACTTAAGGCTTAACATTCTACGAAAAGAAGCTAGAAGACTATAAAATAAACTAGACGAACCATCTTCAAAGCTTCAATCCGAATCTCTTAACTTCAATAATGCTCCTAGAGCTTCAACGAAGCTTCAGGCACACGATCACGCGCTTTGAGAAGTCTTGAGACGTCGCTTTTGATGTACATAGAATTTTGGCGACGATCTCCATAACTGCGCTCACAAAGAGTTAGTTCACGATATTTATGTTTGTTCATCATCAAAACCAAATCCGGGGAATCAATACTCAACATTCTCCCCCTTTTGGTGATGACAAACCAAGATAAATAATAATCAATAATAATGAGTCAAATGAAATTTACTTACTCCCACTGCATTGATGACTCGTTAATTCCGTATTAAATAACAATCATACGCATCAAGCAGACGCGAAAAGTATAAAATATGAACCTAATTATTGAAATTTAGGATCAGAATCCATTTTTATATCTTCACTCCCCCTGAATCTAACATATCAAATTAGATTCACGGTAAATTGCTTTAAATTATCATTTAGCACATCGTCATTATTAATTCTCTCCCCCTTTGGCATTAGCAAAAAGAGCGGGAGGAGATCAACGACAACAACAATGGCTAAAATAAAAGCATGAGAGTCGAAGAATACGACCACGGTCCAAATGACACCAATGTAAAATAACGAAGAAAATCAAAGCGTGCCAACGAGACCATAGTCGAAAATTGAAAAAAAGAAATCATCAAAACTCAAATCAATTTCACGTATTGAGTTATGGAACATACTCTCCAATATCAACATTCTTAGTGAATTTAGTGCATGGAAAACAATTCTATGTTTTCATAGAAACAATTCTATTTAATCAATATAATCGTCGAGCGACGAAATCAACATCAGAGACAAAAAAAATATAATGTGCACACTGAAGTAAATGGTAACACGATGTATATATATATAACAGGATACATCAAAAGGTATACATCCTCCAACACAAATATAAACGATCATCAGATCGGTGCACAACATACAACACATGTCTCAATAGACATCAAAATGAACATACATCAAAATGTATCACCAAAAAATACAAAAATACATCAAAAATACATAACCACCCAACTATCCTACCCCACTCTCTCACGACAAAATAGATCATCCAAATGCACATGGGAGAGACCTCCAACGCAAGCTCAGGAGGCGGAGGCATGATCAGCAGTAGCAACAGGCTGTGCAGACGGGGTGGTCTCTGGATCGACTGGAGTGTCCACCGAAGGGATGGTGACAGCAGGAGTGCTCTCGGGAGCACGAGCAGAAGTATCCACCGAAGGAATGGTGGCCGCAGGAGTGCTCTCGGGAGCACGAGCAGAAGTATCCACCGAAGGAATGGTGGCCGCAAGAGTGCTCTCAGGAGCACGAGCAGAAGAAGTGCCAACAGACGTACCCTCTGGGGCACGAACAGGAGAAACAACAAGCTCCTCAAGATCAACATCATCCATGGTCTCATCGTCAGAAACTGTAAGAGGAACCTCAATGCCCAAGTGATAACAGATGGGAGCAAGCATCTCCTCACATCGAGCAATACGAGCCTCCTGACGGCTCTGAGAAGCTGAAGAGTCAGGGCGTGAAGGCGGAGGAGGAGCAGAAGGGGTAGTCCTCTGAATGTGATGCAAGGCCGCAAGAGACTTCTTGACGGCAGTCGCGTTCAGGGGAGGACCCAACGGACGCTGATCATCGGGAGGGAGAGGAACGCCAAAGTGTCAAAAAACAAGGGTCAGCAGGCAGGGATAAGGAATATGGGCTGACTTGGTGGACTTTCTTATGCACTCAAAGGAATCCATCTTGTCGAGGATAATGCGGGCCCAATTTATCTCTCTCCCCTTAAAAAGAGCGTAGATAAGCTTGAGGAAAGACTGAGAGGGCAAGCTGGAGGAGCCGTACTTCGGTAGAAGACACGACTTCAGAATGAGATTTAGGACCCACGCATTAGGCTTGAATGATTTCGATGGAACGCCAATCATGGCGGGAGAAATGACATGGAACATCTCAGCAAGCATGGACTGGTCAAGATCGTGGATGTTTTCCACGGAGATATCTGAAGGGAGCAGGCCAGAGGAGGAGACACCAATCGTGGCAACGACAATGGTGGCACGACAATGGCAGCGTCATTGATCTTCTTGATGGCAGCGTCATTGATCTCCGGAGCAACGATCGATGCTGTTAGCTAGCCTCGTTGATCTTCTTGATGGCAGCGTCTTCAATCGTGGCACGACAATGGCAGTTGGCTCCTCCAACTTGCAGCAATGATAAGATGATGAAGGTTGAGACTTTGGCTTGTGCGAGGTTTAGGGTTGCTTGCCGCAAGCTAGGGATGAGGCTTAGGGTTTTGGCCTAAATATTTTCTCCTTGTGTATTGTGAATGCCGCAGTATTTGTATTTGATTTTCCACACACAATGAACTTTTTGGGTTGCCTCTCTCTTGATTTTTTGTGATTGCCGTACCCCCCCTTGATATAATTGTAAGCCGTAACTTTTTATTGTGTAGCCCTCTTCAATATTTGGTATGCCACACTTTTTCAACCCTAGAAGAAGTTGGGTATATATAGGACAAGGGTTTCTTTTGAATATGGATATGAATAGGAGATAGAGATTTGGTTCTATCACTTTGTACCACAAATAGGAGATCTGATTTGATCAAGTTGGGATTTGATAGCAATTCACATTGGATATGAGATTGGAATAAATCTCTAATTGATTTGACCAAATCCCAAATAGATTCCATCTCCCTTCATATTGACCAAGTCAAATTGCTTTGTGTATAGCAATTCCTCCACCGGTTGACTAATTCTTCACTTTGAGAATTTACCGCTTTGCCATTCCTGAAACACACTTAGCACACACGTTAAATAATTCGCACACGTTTGTCATCATCAAACTAAGGTTCCTGGATCGTTGCGTCCAACACAGAGGACAACGAAGCCAACCATTGAGCTGATGGAATCCGGTGTCAGTTGGAAGAGAGGAAGCTCGAGGAAGTTCAGCAAGTGAAGGAGATGTGGGTTGAGAGGAAACCGCAGGCCGAGTTCGAAGGTCGGGTAGTAGACTCCGACTTCGTTATCTCTTGGTGAGCAAACCCTCTCATTGGGTTCGGGGAGGCGAACTGTGTAGGGAGGCCGAATGTACTTGGAGCAGATTTCAGGGAGATTGATGGTGCTCGTCTTGCACTGAATGGACCTAATCTTCGTCGGAACCGTGGCCCTAACTCTGTCGAAGCCCAATCCATGCCATCGCTCCCTCCTCCTAGGCTCCCCCGCACTGTCGACGTCGAAGGAACGGCAGGATGTGCTTTGCATCCTCCGGCCACACCTTCGTCTCCTCTGCCGTTGTCGCACTCCCACTCCCAGGCTCTCCAAAGTTTCCCTCCGCATTCAAATTGAAAGTTGAAGAACCAAAAGAAGCCATTGATAGATTAAGAAGTTACCTAGAAAAGAAGAAGATCGACGGAGCTCCGACGAAGAGACGACCGACAACGAGAACTTTCGAGAGAAAAGAAGAGAAGAGAAGCCTTTTGAAATTCTAAAGCAGGAACCCTCCGCCATTTCCCCCTCTCTCTGTTTTATAAAGGGCATCGGCCGATCTCGACCGTTGAAGGTGGGCCACATGGCATGATCTGAAGTGGAGGTGTCGCCTCAGCTTCTCCCAAGAGCCGTACATGGCACGTGTCGTGCTCCAAGTGGTAGGGATGCCTTGATATCTCCCCCGCTGCCAAATCGTCATTATGATCTTGGAGATTCACTGGTCATCTCGCATTTAATGCTACAGTTGTAAGCCAGACTGAGCAGAGTGCATCATCCGAGCCGAGCCAGACTTCCCGTTTCGAACTCGAATGACGGGGGCAATTGTTACGACCTCAAGATCGGCCCATTCGATCTAGGCCCACATGTTCAAAGCCCAAGTCATGGCCCATCGAATCTCCATAATGAGACATAGCTCGCCGAGTCTCTGAGAAGCTCGTCCAAGCAGAGCGGCAAGTTCGTCATCCGAATCAAAAAGAAGAGCCATCCGGCTGATCGCACACGTTCTATGCTTGCTCGCCCCAAAGTAGCTTGCTCCAGAAGTAGCTCGCCTATCTCTCTGCCCCAGAAGTAGCTTGCCTATCTCTCTGCCCCAAAGCAGTCCGTCCAATGAGGGAGACGACCCGCCACTAACACCACTGCCAGTTTCACTATAGACAAAGTCTGACAAAAGCGCACCTGGCCGCTTCGCCACCTGACAGCTTGCCGAAATCATGTCTAGCAATTTTGCAGCCAGACAGCCTGACAAAAGTGCACCTGACATTTACGGCTCTGACGGTCTGACAAAAGAATGCCTAACATGTTCGGCCCTGACATCAACGGTCGAATCCCTGACATCCTAACACCGCCAGCTCAGCAAAAGTAACTGACTCCAACAGCCTAAAAATACCTCCTCTCCTCTAAGCGAGAGAGGGGTTGGTTGGTTGATTAATCTGTAAGAAACTTCAAACACATCTACTTATATTCAAGGTCGAATATCCTCCACATATTCGGGCCTTCCACACTAGTTCGCCACGCAAGCGCCAATCTGCCTCTAAGATCGCCCTGTGTGTCCGACATTTTCTCATCAATCATCAACTGACTTAAGCATCGGAGGGGCTGTGGGTTGACAGCCGGCCCAGCCTTTCTGACGAGTTGCTCTTCTTGCAGGAAGTTCGCCCCAGCTATCAGCGGACGAGCGATCTGCGGTGACTGTAACGGCTGGTTTTTGTATGATAAATATTATTTATATCTATATGTAATTGTTCGTCGTCTTTCTTCACTTCTCCGCGCTCACATCTTAGTATAGGATCACTCTTGGAACTCATTAGGATCATCCCGAAGCTCCCCGTTTCATTTTGGCGACTTCCTGTGCAAGTTAGCCGGTTCACGTTGAGGAGCCGACCGACTAGATGTCCATCTAGTCGGTCAATAACTCCTCATGGACCGACTAGTTTTTGTCAGGCTTTTTTTCCTTGAGTTACTGTTTACGCTTAGTCGGTCTAAGTTCAACCGCCGACCGACTAGTTTTCGAACTAGTCGGTCAACATCTCTTCGCAGACCGACTAGGTACAGAGATCATTTTTCGCATCAGGTTACTGTTTATCGTTAGTCGGTCAAAGAACGAAAACCGACCGACTAGTTGACGAACTAGTCGATTAGGTGTCCTTCTCTGACCGACTAACCTTCAAAATATATTGTTGACCATTTTCACCCTTTAGTCGGTCTATGAACACTGGCCGACCGACTAGGTTGCAAACTAGTCGGTCGACGAGCCTTCACATACCGACTAACTCTATAAATTTTTCAACAACCCTGTTCACGGTTTGGGTTTTAGTCGGTCACAGTTATACGACCGACCGACTAGTTCCCAAACTAGTCGGTCGACCGCCCTTCTCTGACCGACTAGTTGACCCCGAAACCCTAATTTTTGTGCTAGCCGCCGTTTCATTTTCTTATTTAAACGGGGCTTCCTCTTTCATTTCTTCTGATTATTTTCAGTCTCCCTCTTCCCCAATCATACTCCTCTACCACCCACGTCCTTCCCTTGCTCATTCCTCCATCCTTGCGCCTTCCATCTTCCCCAAAAGCTCTCCCTCTACTCTCTTTTCCCTTTTCTTTTGCCCTAGCACGGAGTTCTCGTCTCAGATCTAGCAGCAACTACGCCGAGAGACGCTGAAACCTTCACCACCACCGGCGATCAACATTCCTCGCTGCGCTACCCGCGGCCTAGGAATTTCTGGACGACGCAAAGCTTCCACCTTTCCAGATTCGACGCCGAATCTTCGTGCAATCGCCAATTTCAGGTTAGTGCCCTAAATTCGTAGTAACCCACACCATAGATGATCAAACCATAATTAAAATCATCTACCTAATCAAACTAAATTTATTTTCCGCTGATCTTTAAAACGTTGTACAAACCGTAGAAATCGACGAATGGACATTATGCATGTACACATAGGATAGATCGTCGATTAGGTTAATTATATTAAAAATGTGATTTTTAATTGAATAGGATAGACCCGATAATCTAGACACGACCCTAATAGGGATTAATGAATCGTGATCTGACACCGTCGCCGTGTCACAATTTTCAGACCCTTTTTCGCCGACGAAACGATTGGACGAGGCGTACCAGGGAGACGACGCGCTCGCCACCACAGGCAAGTGTACCACTTGCGTTCTTGGCCATGTTTAGGCCCTTATCTTGTTAAGATTGTTATTTTAGAAACTTGAGAACCGGACGTGAAATGATAACGTACGGGACGCCTTTGATGGCTCAGATTTGACCATGAAATCTGAGTCCAACAACAACAAATTCTGACATCATAGGATTGACATGCGTGTGCGTGAGTTGTGGACACCCTAGTACAACCCCCTTCCTGTTTTGTCGTGTCTTGTTCCTTTCCGTCTGCACAGCCCGCTGGGCAATAGGGCACTCGACAAGCCAGAGCGAGTGATCCCTTGTACTAGTTCACAGCCCGATGGGCAATTGGGCACTTGTCAAGCTAGAGCAGGTGATCCCATGTACCGTTACACAGCTCAGAGAGCAATTGGGCACTTGTCAAGCTAGAGCAAGTGATCCCATGTCTTGTCACGATTCTTGGGGTTATGGGGTAGGGTTGAGCGTGCAAGCGGCAAGAGGGATTGATCCCCCTCGAACCGAACAGGCGTGAACCCTTTCGTGTCTTATCTTGTCTTGTCGTGTCTGGCTTCCGTGTTCTATTTTGTCTTGACACCTGTAGACTAGTCCCGTAGTCCATAGCACTCGCTGTGACTACTACTTGTCTTGTTTACTGGTCTGTTGTGTTTTCTTTCCGTTGTTAAGAACCTCAGCATGTTAATCAACCAGTAAAATGTTGTAAGTAATTGGTACACTTGTAGTTTTGTCTAATCTTTTCTTGTAGACCTTGCCTGACGTACAGTTCCTTCTGTTGGTGCTGTACGTCAGGGATTGAGCCAGAGTACATGGAGGAGACTGACTTGCCAGCCGACGTGGAGCCAGAGAGCGTTGATCTCGAGTACGACCCTGAGGAGGATCAGAGTTAGAGACTTTTAGTAGCGG
>JAULAV010006712.1:0-53938 GCA_030789695.1 Scilla litardierei | reverse complement strand
CGACGGGCAAAATAACCCCCGTCGTGCGCGTCGTCCGCGGGGCTTAAAACGCACAAGTGTCGAGCAATTTCCATCCGCGCGCACGACGGGCAAAATTACCCCCGTCGTGCGCGTCGTGTGCGGGCAAACGCAGAAGTGTGGAGCAATTTACAGCCGTGCGCACGACGGGCCAAATTACCCCCGTCGTGCGCGAGGGGGAAAACGCAATCTGTAAAGCAATTTCCATCCGCCGCGCACGACGGACAAACTTACCCCCGTCGTGCGCGTGGGTTAAAACGCCTAGTGTGGAGCAATTTCCATCCGAGCGCACGACAGGCAAAATTAACCCCGTCGTCCGCGGGGGTTTTAAAACGCCTACTGTGTGAAGCAATTTCCATCCGCGCGCACGACAGGCAAAATAACCCCCAGCGTGCGCGTCGTCCGCGGGGGTTAAAAACGCACAAGTGTCGAGCAATTTCCATCCGCGCGCACGACGGGCAAAATTACCCCCGTCGTGCGCGTCGTGTGCGGGCAAACGCACAAGGGTGGAGCAATTTACAGCCGTGCGCACGACGGGCCAAATTACCCCCGTCGTGCGCGAGGGGGAAAACGCAATCTGTAAAGCAATTTCCATCCGTACGCACGAGGGGCAAACTTACCCCCGTCGTGCGCGTGGGTTAAAACGCCTAGTGTGGAGCAATTTGCATCCGAGCGCACGACGGACAAAATTAACCCCATCGCCCGCGGGGGTTAAAACGCACAAGTGTGCAGCAATTTCCTTCCGCGCGCACGACGGGCAAAATAACCCCCGTCGTGCGCGTCGTCCGCGGGGCTTAAAACGCACAAGTGTCGAGCAATTTCCATCCGCGCGCAATACGGGCAAAATTACCCCCGTCGTGCGCGTCGTGTGCGGGCAAACGCACAAGTGTGGAGCAATTTACAGCCGTGCGCACGACGGGCCAAATTACCCCCGTCGTGCGCGAGGGGGAAAACGCAATCTGTAAAGCAATTTCAATCCGCGCGCATGACGGGCAAACTTACCCCCGTCGTGCGCGTGGGTTAAAACGCCTAGTGTGGAGCAATTTCCATCCGAGCGCACGACGGACAAAATTAACCCCGTCGTCCACGGGGGTTAAAACGCACAAGTGTGCAGCAATTTCCATCCGCGCGCACGACGGGCAAAATAACCCCCGTCGTGCGCGTCGTCCGCGGGGCTTAAAACGCACAAGTGTCGAGCAATTTCCATCCGCGCGCACGACGAGCAAAATTACCCCCGTCGTGCGTGTCGTGTGCGGGCAACCGCACAAGTGTGGAGCAATTTACAGCCGTGCGCACGACGGGCCAAATTACCCCCGTCGTGCGCGAGGGGAAAAACGCAATCTGTAAAGCAATTTCCATCCGCGCGCACGACGGGTAAACTTACCCCCGTCGTGCGCGTGGGTTAAAACGCCTAGTGTGGAGCAATTTCCATCCGAGTGCACGACGGGCAAAATTAACCCTGTCATCCGCGGGGGTTAAAACGCCTACTGTGTGAAGCAATTTCCATCCGCGCGCACGACGGGCAAAATAACCCCCGGCGTGCGCGTCGTCCGCGGGGGTTAAAACGCACAAGTGTCGAGCAATTTCCATCCGCACGCACGACGGGCAAAATTACCCCCGTCGTGCGCGTCGTGTGCGGGCAAACGCACAAGGGTGGAGCAATTTACAGCCGTGCGCACGACGGGCCAAATTACCCCCGTCGTGCGCGAGGGGGAAAACGCAATCTGTAAAGCAATTTTCATCCGCGCGCACGAGGGGCAAACTTACCCCCGTCGTGCGCGTGGGTTAAAACGCCTAGTGTGGAGCAATTTCCATCCGAGCGCACGACGGACAAAATTAACCCCGTCGTCCGCGGGGGTTAAAACGCACAAGTGTGCAGCAATTTCCATCCGCGCGCACGACGGGCAAAATAATCCCCGTCGTGCGCGTCGTCCGCGGGGCTTAAAACGCACAAGTGTCGAGCAATTTCCATCCGCGCGCACGACGGGCAAAATTACCCCCGTCCTACGCGTCGAGTGCAGGCAAACGCACAAGTGTGGAGCAATTTACAGCCGTGTGCACGACGGGCCAAATTACCCCCGTCGTGTTCGAGGGGGAAAATGCAATCTGTAAAGCAATTTCCATCCGCCCGCGCACGACGGGCAAACTTACCCCCGTCGTGCGCGTGGGTTAAAACGCCTAGTGTGGAGCAATTTCCATCCGAGCGCACGACGGGCAAAATTAACCCCGTCGTCCGCGGGGGTTAAAACGCACAAGTGTGCAGCAATTTCCATCCGCGCGCACGACGGGCAAAATAACCCCCGTCGTGCGCGTCGTCCGCGGGGCTTAAAACGCACAAGTGTCGAGCAATTTCCATCCGCGCGCACGACGGGCAAAATTACCCCCGTCGTGCGCGTCGTGTGCGGGCAAACGCAGAAGTGTGGAGCAATTTACAGCCGTGCGCACGACGGGCCAAATTACCCCCGTCGTGCGCGAGGGGGAAAACGCAATCTGTAAAGCAATTTCCATCCGCGGCGCACGACGGACAAACTTACCCCCGTCGTGCGCGTGGGTTAAAACGCCTAGTGTGGAGCAATTTCCATCCGAGCGCACGACAGGCAAAATTAACCCCGTCGTCCGCGGGGTTTAAAACGCCTACTGTGTGAAGCAATTTCCATCCGCGCGCACGACAGGCAAAATAACCCCCAGCGTGCGCGTCGTCCACGGGGGTTAAAACGCACAAGTGTCGAGCAATTTCCATCCGCGCGCACGACGGGCAAAATTACCCCCGTCGTGCGCGTCGTGTGCGGGCAAACGCACAAGGGTGGAGCAATTTACAGCCGTGCGCACGACGGGCCAAATTACCCCCGTCGTGCGCGAGGGGGAAAACGCAATCTGTAAAGCAATTTCCATCCGTACGCACGAGGGGCAAACTTACCCCCGTCGTGCGCGTGGGTTAAAACGCCTAGTGTGGAGCAATTTGCATCCGAGCGCACGACGGACAAAATTAACCCCGTCGCCCGCGGGGGTTAAAACGCACAAGTGTGCAGCAATTTCCTTCCGCACGCACGACGGGCAAAATAACCCCCGTCGTGCGCGTCGTCCGCGGGGCTTAAAACGCACAAGTGTCGAGCAATTTCCATCCGCGCGCAATACGGGCAAAATTACCCCCGTCGTGCGCGTCGTGTGCGGGCAAACGCACAAGGGTGGAGCAATTTACAGCCGTGCGCACGACGGGCCAAATTACCCCCGTCGTGCGCGAGGGGGAAAACGCAATCTGTAAAGCAATTTCCAGCCGTAGCGCACGACGTGCAAACTTACCCCCGTCGTGCGCGTGGGTTAAAACGCCTAGTGTGGAGCAATTTCCATCCGAGCGCACGACGGGCAAAATTAATCCCGTCGTCCGCGGGGGTTAAAACGCCTACTGTGTGAAGCAATTTCCATCCGCGCGCACGACGGGCCAAATAACCCGCGTCTGTGCGCGTCGTCCGCGGGGGTTATAACGCACAAGTGTCGAGCAATTTCCATCCGCACGCACGACGGGCATAATTACCCCGTCGTGCGCGTCGTGTGCGGGCAAACGCACAAGGGTGGAGCAATTTACAACCGTGCGCACGACGGGCCAAATTACCCCCGTCGTGCGCGAGGGGGAAAACGCAATCTGTAAAGCAATTTCCAACCGCGCGCACGACGGGCAAACTTACCCCCGTCGTGCGCGTGGGTTAAAACGCCTAGTGTGGAGCAATTTCCATCCGAGCGCACGACGGGCAAAATTAACCCCGTCGTCCGCGGGGGTTATAACGCCTACTGTGTGGAGCAATTTCCATCCGCGCGCACGACAGGCAAAATAACCCCCGGCGTGCGCGTCGTCCGCGGGGGTTAAAACGCACAAGTGTCGAGCAATTTCTATCCGCGTGCACGACGGGCAAAATTACCCCTGTCGTGCGCGTCGTGTGCGGGCAAACGCACAAGGGTGGAGCAATTTACAGCCGTGCGCACGACAGGCAAAATTACCCCCGTCGTGCGCGAGGGGGAAAACGCAATCTGTAAAGCAATTTCCATCCGCGCGCACGAGGGGCAAACTTACCCCCGTCGTGCGCGTGGGTTAAAACGCCTAGTGTGGAGCAATTTCCATCCGAGCGCACGACGGACAAAATTAACCCCGTCGTCCGCGGGGGTTAAAACGCACAAGTGTGCAGCAATTTCCATCCGCGCGCACGACGGGCAAAATAACCCCCGTCGTGCGCGTCGTCCGCGGGGCTTAAAACGCACAAGTGTCGAGCAATTTCCATCCGCGCGCCCGAGGGCAAAATTACCCCCGTCGTGCGCGTCGTGTGCGAGCAAACGCACAAGTGTGGAGCAATTTACAGCCGTGCGCACGACGGGCCAAATTACCCCCGTCGTGCGCGAGGGGGAAAACGCAATCTGTAAAGCAATTTCCATCCGTGCGCACGACGGGCAAACTTACCCCCGTCGTGCGCGTGGGTTAAAACGCCTAGTGTGGAGCAATTTCCATCCGAGCGCACGACGGGCAAAATTAATCCCGTCGTCCGCGGGGGTTAAAACGTCCACTGTGTGAAGCAATTTCCATCCGCGCGCACGACGGGCCAAATAACCCCCGTCGTGCGCGTCGTCCGCGGGGGTTAAAACGCACAAGTGTCGAGCAATTTCCATCCGCGCGCTCGACGGGCAAAATTACCCCGTCGTGCGCGTCGTGTGCGGGCAAACGCACAAGGGTGGAGCAATTTACAGCCGTGCGCACGACGGGCCAAATTACCCTCGTCGTGCGTGAGGGGGAAAACGCAATCTGAAAAGCAATTTCCAACCGCGCGCACGACGGGCAAACTTACCCCCGTCGTGCGCGTGGGTTAAAACGCCTAGTGTGGAGCAATTTCCATCCGAGCGCACGATGGACAAAATTAACCCCGTCGTCCGCGGGGGTTAAAATGCACAAGTGTGCAGCAATTTCCATTCGCGCGCACGACGGGCAAAATTACCCCCGTCGTGCGCGTCGTCCGCGGGGCTTAAAACGCACAAGTGTCGAGCAATTTCCATCCCGCGCGCACGACGGGAAAAATTACCCCCGTCGTGCGCGTCGTGTGCGGGCAAACGCACAAAGGTGGAGCAATTTACAGCCGTGCGCACGACGGGCTAAATTACCCCCGTCGTGCGCGAGGGGGAAAACACAATCTGTAAAGCAATTTCCATCCGCGCGCACGAGGGGCAAACTTACCCCCGTCGTGCGCGTGGGTTAAAACGCCTAGTGTGGAGCAATTTCCATCTGAGCGCACGACGGACAAAATTAACCCCGTCGTCCGCGGGGGTTAAAACGCACAAGTGTGCAGCAATTTCCATCCGCGCGCACGACGGGCAAAATAATCCCCGTCGTGCGCGTCGTCCGCGGGGCTTAAAACGCACAAGTGTCGAGCAATTTCCATCCGCGCGCACGACGGGCAAAATTACCCCCGTCCTGCGCGTCGAGTGCAGGCAAACGCACAAGTGTGGAGCAATTTACAGCCGTGTGCACGACGGGCCAAATTACCCCCGTCGTGTTCGAGGGGGAAAATGCAATCTGTAAAGCAATTTCCATCCGCGGCGCACGACGGGCAAACTTACCCCCGTCGTGCGCGAGGGTTAAAACGCCTAGTGTGGAGCAATTTCCATCCGAGCGCACGACGGGCAAAATTAACCCCGTCGTCCGCGGGGGTTTAAAACGCACAAGTGTGCAGCAATTTCCATCCGCGCGCACGACGGGCAAAATAACCCCCGTCGTGCGCGTCGTCCGCGGGGCTTAAAACGCACAAGTGTCGAGCAATTTCCATCCGCGCGCACGACGGGCAAAATTACCCCCGTCGTGCGCGTCGTGTGCGGGCAAACGCAGAAGTGTGGAGCAATTTACAGCCGTGCGCACGACGGGCCAAATTACCCCCGTCGTGCGCGAGGGGGAAAACGCAATCTGTAAAGCAATTTCCATCCGCGCGCACGACGGACAAACTTACCCCCGTCGTGCGCGTGGGTTAAAACGCCTAGTGTGGAGCAATTTCCATCCGAGCGCACGACAGGCAAAATTAACCCCGTCGTCCGCGGGGTTTAAAACGCCTACTGTGTGAAGCAATTTCCATCCGCGCGCACGACAGGCAAAATAACCCCCAGCGTGCGCGTCGTCCGCGGGGGTTAAAACGCACAAGTGTCGAGCAATTTCCATCCGCGCGCACGACGGGCAAAATTACCCCCGTCGTGCGCGTCGTGTGCGGGCAAACGCACAAGGGTGGAGCAATTTACAGCCGTGCGCACGACGGGCCAAATTACCCCCGTCGTGCGCGAGGGGGAAAACGCAATCTGTAAAGCAATTTCCATCCGTACGCACGAGGGGCAAACTTACCCCCGTCGTGCGCGTGGGTTAAAACGCCTAGTGTGGAGCAATTTGCATCCGAGCGCACGACGGACAAAATTAACCCCATCGCCCGCGGGGGTTAAAACGCACAAGTGTGCAGCAATTTCCTTCCGCGCGCACGACGGGCAAAATAACCCCCGTCGTGCGCGTCGTCCGCGGGGCTTAAAACGCACAAGTGTCGAGCAATTTCCATCCGCGCGCAATACGGGCAAAATTACCCCCGTCGTGCGCGTCGTGTGCGGGCAAACGCACAAGGGTGGAGCAATTTACAGCCGTGCGCACGACGGGACAAATTACCCCCGTCGTGCGCGAGGGGGAAAACGCAATCTGTAAAGCAATTTCCAGCCGTGCGCACGACGTGCAAACTTACCCCAGTCGTGCGCGTGGGTTAAAACGCCTAGTGTGGAGCAATTTCCATCCGAGCGCACGACGGGCAAAATTAATCCCGTCGTCCGCGGGGGGTTAAAACGCCTACTGTGTGAAGCAATTTCCATCCGCGCGCACGACGGGCCAAATAACCCGCGTCGTGCGCGTCGTCCGCGGGGGTTATAACGCACAAGTGTCGAGCAATTTACATCCGCGCGCACGACGTGCATAATTACCCCGTCGTGCGCGTCGTGTGCGGGCAAACGCACAAGGGTGGAGCAATTTACAGCCGTGCGCACGACGGGCCAAATTACCCCCGTCGTGCGCGAGGGGGAAAACGCAATCTGTAAAGCAATTTCCAACCGCGCGCACGACGGGCAAACTTACCCCCGTCGTGCGCGTGGGTTAAAACGCCTAGTGTGGAGCAATTTCCATCCGAGCGCACGACGGGCAAAATTAACCCCGTCGTCCGCGGGGGTTATAACGCCTACTGTGTGGAGCAATTTCCATCCGCGCGCACGACAGGCAAAATAACCCCCGGCGTGCGCGTCGTCCGCGGGGGTTAAAACGCACAAGTGTCGAGCAATTTCTATCCGCGTGCACGACGGGCAAAATTACCCCTGTCGTGCGCGTCGTGTGCGGGCAAACGCACAAGGGTGGAGCAATTTACAGCCGTGCGCACGACAGGCAAAATTACCCCCGTCGTGCGCGAGAGGGAAAACGCAATCTGTAAAGCAATTTCCATCCGCGCGCACGAGGGGCAAACTTACCCCCGTCGTGCGCGTGGGTTAAAACGCCTAGTGTGGAGCAATTTCCATCCGAGCACACGACGGACAAAATTAACCCCGTCGTCCGCGGGGGTTAAAACGCACAAGTGTGCAGCAATTTCCATCCGCGCGCACGACGGGCAAAATAACCCCCGTCGTGCGCGTCGTCCGCGGGGCTTAAAACGCACAAGTGTCGAGCAATTTCCATCCGCGCGCACGACGGGCAAAATTACCCCCGTCGTGCGCGTCGTGTGCGAGCAAACACACAAGTGTGGAGCAATTTACAGCCGTGCGCACGACGGGCCAAATTACCCCCGTCGTGCGCGAGGGGGGAAAACGCAATCTGTAAAGCAATTTCCATCCGTGCGCACGACGGGCAAACTTACCCCCGTCGTGCGCGTGGGTTAAAACGCCTAGTGTGGAGCAATTTCCATCCGAGCGCACGACGGGCAAAATTAATCCCGTCGTCCGCGGGGGTTAAAACGCCCACTGTGTGAAGCAATTTCCATCCGCGCGCACGACGGGCCAAATAACCCCCGTCGTGCGCGTCGTCCGCGGGGGTTAAAACGCACAAGTGTCGAGCAATTTCCATCCGCGCGCTCGACGGGCAAAATTACCCCGTCGTGCGCGTCGTGTGCGGGCAAACGCACAAGGGTGGAGCAATTTACAGCCGTGCGCACGACGGGCCAAATTACCCTCGTCGTGCGCGAGGGGGAAAACGCAATCTGAAAAGCAATTTCCAACCGCGCGCACGACGGGCAAACTTACCCCCGTCGTGCGCGTGGGTTAAAACGCCTAGTGTGGAGCAATTTCCATCCGAGCGCACGACAGGCAAAATTAACCCCGTCGTCCGCGGGGGTTAAAACGCCTACTGTGTGGAGCAATTTCCATCCGCGCGCACGACAGGCAAAATAACCCCCGGCGTGCGCGTCGTCCGCGGGGGTTAAAACGCACAAGTGTCGAGCAATTTCTATCCGCGTGCACGACGGGCAAAATTACCCCTGTCGTGCGCGTCGTGTGCGGGCAAACGCACAAGGGTGGAGCAATTTACAGCCGTGCGCACGACAGGCCAAATTACCCCCGTCGTGCGCGAGGGGGAAAACGCAATCTGTAAAGCAATTTCCATCCGCGCGCACGAGGGGCAAACTTACCCCCGTCGTGCGCGTGGGTTAAAACACCTAGTGTGGAGCAATTTCCATCCGAGCGCACGACGGGCAAAATAACCCCCATCGTGCGCGTCGTCCGCGGGGCTTAAAACGCACAAGTTTCGAGCAATTTCCATCCGCGCGCACGACGGGCAAAATTACCCCCGTCGTGCGCGTCGTGTGCGGGCAAACGCACAAGGGTGGAGCAATTTACAGCTGTGCGCACGACGGGACAAATTACCCCCGTCGTGCGCGAGGGGGAAAAAGCAATCTGTAAAGCAATTTCCATCCGCGCGCACTACGGGCAAACTTACCCCCGTCGTGCGCGTGGGTTAAAACGCCTAGTGTGGAGCAATTTCCATCCGAGCGCACGACGGGCAAATTAATCCCGTCGTCCGCGGGGGGTTAAAACGCCTACTGTGTGAAGCAATTTCCATCCGCGCGCACGACGGGCCAAATAACCCACGTCGTGCGCGTCGTCCGCGGGGGTCAAAACGCACAAGTGTCGAGCAATTTCCATCCGCGCGCACGATGGGCAAAATTACCCCGTCGTGCGCGTCGTGTGCGGGCAAACGCACAAGGGTGGAGCAATTTACAGCCGTACGCACGACGGGCCAAATTACCCCCGTCGTGCGCGAGGGGGGAAAACGCAATCTGTAAAGCAATTTCCAACCGCGCGCACGACGGGCAAACTTACCCCCGTCGTGCGCGTGGGTTAAAACGCCTAGTGTGGAGCAATTTCCATCCGAGCGCACGACGGGCAAAATTAACGCCGTCGTCCGCGGGGGTTAAAACGCCTACTGTGTGGAGCAATTTCCATCCGCGCGCACGACAGGCAAAATAACCCCCGGCGTGCGCGTCGTCCGCGGGGGTTAAAACGCACAAGTGTCGAGCAATTTCTATCCGCGTGCACGACGAGCAAAATTACCCCTGTCGTGCGCGTCGTGTGCGGGCAAACGCACAAGGGTGGAGCAATTTACAGCCGTGCGCACGACCGGCCAAATTACCCCCGTCGTGCGCGAGGGGGAAAACGCAATCGGTAAAGCAATTTCCATCCGCGCGCACGAGGGGCAAACTTACCCCCGTCGTGCGCGTGGGTTAAAACGCCTAGTGTGGAGCAATTTCCATCCGAGCGCACGACGGACAAAATTAACCCCGTCGTCCGCGGGGGTTAAAACGCACAAGTGTGCAGCAATTTCCATCCGCGCGCACGACGGGCAAAATAACCCCCGTCGTGCGCGTCGTCCGCGTGGCTTAAAATGCACAAGTGTCGAGCAATTTCCATCCGCGCGCACGACAAGCAAAATTACCCCCGTCGTGCCGGTCGTGTGCGGGCAAACGCACAAGTGTGGAGCAATTTACAGCCGTGCGCACGACGGGCCAAATTACCCCCGTCGTGCGCGAGGGGGAAAACGCAATCTGTAAAGCAATTTCCATCCGTGCGCACGACGGGCAAACTTACCCCCGTCGTGCGCGTGGGTTAAAACGCCAAGTGTGGAGCAATTTCCATCCGAGCGCACGACGGGCAAAATTAATCCCGTCGTCCGCGGGGGTTAAAACGCCTACTGTGTTAAGCAATTTCCATCCGCGCGCACGACGGGCCAAATAACCCCCGTCGTGCGCGTCGTCCGCGGGGGTTAAAACGCACAAGTGTGGAGCAATTTCCATCCGCGCGCACGACGGGCAAAATTACCCCGTCGTGCGCGTCGTGTGCGGGCAAACGCAAAAGGGTGGAGCAATTTACAGCCGTGCGCACGACGGGCCAAATTACCCCCGTCGTGCGCGAGGGGAAAAACGTAATCTGTAAAGCAATTTCCAACCGCGCGCACGACGGGCAAACTTACCCCCGTCGTGCACGTGGGTTAAAACGCCTAGTGTGGAGCAATTTCCATCCGAGCGCACGACGGGCAAAATTAACCCCGTCGTCCGCGGGGGTTAAAACGCCTACTGTGTGGAGCAATTTCCATCCGCGCGCACGACAGGAAAAATAACCCCCGGCGTGCGCGTCGTCCGCGGGGGTTAAAACACACAAGTGTCGAGCAATTTCTATCCGTGTGCACGACGGGCAAAATTACCCCTGTCGTGCGCGTCGTGTGCGGGCAAACGCACAAGGGTGGAGCAATTTACAGCCGTGCGCACGACAGGCCAAATTACCCCCGTCGTGCGCGAGGGGGAAAACGCAATCAGTAAAGCAATTTCCATCCGCGCGCACGAGGGGCAAACATACCCCCGTCGTGCGCGTGGGTTAAAACGCCTAGTGTGGAGCAATTTCCATCCGAGCGCACGACGGGCAAAATAACCCCCGTCGTGCGCGTCGTCCGCGGGGCTTAAAACGCACAAGTGTCGAGCAATTTCCATCCGCGCGCACGACGGGCAAAATTACCCCCGTCGTGCACGTCGTGTGCGGGCAAACGCACAAGGGTGGAGCAATTTACAGCCGTGCGCACGACGGGACAAATTACCCCCGTCGTGCGCGAGGGGGAAAACGCAATCTGTAAAGCAATTTCCATCCGCGCGCACGACGGGCAAACTTACCCCCGTCGTGCGCGTGGGTTAAAACGCCTAGTGTGGAGCAATTTCCATCCGAGCGCACGACGGGCAAAATTAATCCCGTCGTCCGCGGGGGTTAAAACGCCTACTGTGTGAAGCAATTTCCATCCGCGCGCACGACGGGCCAAATAACCCCCGTCGTGCGCGTCGTCCGCGGGGGTTAAAACGCACAAGTGTCGAGCAATTTCCATCCGCGCGCACGATGGGCAAAATTACCCCGTCGTGCGCGTCGTGTGCGGGCAAACACACAAGGGTGGAGCAATTTACAGCCGTGCGCACGACGGGCCAAATTACCCCCGTCGTGCGCGAGGGGGAAAACGCAATCTGTAAAGCAATTTCCAACCGCGCGCACGACGGGCAAACTTACCCCCGTCGTGCGCGTGGGTTAAAACGCCTAGTGTGGAGCAATTTCCATCCGAGCGCACGACGGGCAAAATTAACGCCGTCGTCCGCGGGGGTTAAAACGCCTACTATGTGGAGCAATTTCCATCCGCGCGCACGACAGGCAAAATAACCCCCGGCGTGCACGTCGTCCGCGGGGGTTAAAACGCACAAGTGTCGAGCAATTTCTATCCCGTGCACGACGAGCAAAATTACCCCTGTCGTGCGCGTTGTGTGCGGGCAAACGCACAAGGGTGGAGCAATTTACAGCCGTGCGCACGACAGGCCAAATTACCCCAGTCGTGCGCGAGGGGGAAAACGCAATCTGTAAAGCAATTTCCATCCGCGCGCACGAGGGGCAAACTTACCCCCGTCGTGCGCGTGGGTTAAAACGCCTAGTGTGGAGCAATTTCCATCCGAGCGCACGACGGACAAAATTAACCCCGTCGTCCGCGGGGGTTAAAACGCACAAGTGTGCAGCAATTTCCATCCGCGCGCACGACGGGCAAAATAACCCCCGTCGTGCGCGTCGTCCGCGGGGCTTAAAACGCACAAGTGTCGAGCAATTTCCATCCGCGGGCACGACGGGCAAAATTACCCCCGTCGTGCATGTCGTGTGCGGGGAAAACGCACAAGTGTGGAGCAATTTACAGCCGTGCGCACGACGGGCCAAATTACCCCCGTCGTGCGCGAGGGGGAAAACGCAATCTGTAAAGCAATTTCCATCCGTGCGCACGACGGGCAAACTTACCCCCGTCGTGCGCGTGGGTTAAAACACCTAGTGTGGAGCAATTTCCATCCGAGCGCACGACGGGCAAAATTAACCCCGTCGTCCGCGGGGGTTAAAACGCCTACTGTGTGAAGCAATTTCCATCAGCGCGCACGACAGGCAAAATAACCCCCGACGTGCGCGTCGTCCGCGGGGGTTAAAACGCACAAGTGTCGAGCATTTTCCATCCGAGCGCACGACGGGCAAAATTACCCCCGTCGTGCGCGTCGTGTGCGGGCAAACGCACAAAGGTGGTGCAATTTACAGCCGTGCGCACGACGGGCCAAATTACCCCCATCGTGCGCGAGGGGGAAAACGCAATCTGTAAAGCAATTTCCATCCGCGCGCACGAGGGGCAAACTTACCCCCGTCGTGTGCGTGGGTTTAAAACGCCTAGTGTGGAGCAATTTCCATCCGAGCGCACGACGGACAAAATTAACCCCGTCGTCCGCGGGGGTTAAAACGCACAAGTGTGCAGCAATTTCCATCCGCGCGCACGACGGGCAAAATAACACCCGTCGTGCGCGTCGTCCGCGGGGCTTAAAACGCACAAGTGTCGAGCAATTTCCATCCGCGCGCACGACGGGCAAAATTACCCCCGTCCTGCGCGTCGTGTGCGGGCAAACGCACAAGTGTGGAGCAATTTACAGCCGTGCGCACGATGGGCCAAATTACCCCCGTCGTGCGCGAGGGGGAAAACGCAATCTGTAAAGCAATTTCAATCCGCGCGCATGACGGGCAAACTTACCCTCGTCGTGCGCGTGGGTTAAAACGCCTAGTGTGGAGCAATTTCCATCCGAGCCCACGACGGGAAAAATTAACCCCGTCGTCCGCGAGGGTTAAAACGCCTACTGTGTGAAGCAATTTCCATCCGCGCGCACGACGGGCAAAATAACCCCGGCGTGCGCGTCGTCCGCGGGGGTTAAAACGCACAAGTGTCGAGCAATTTCCATCCGCGCGCACGACGGGCAAAATTACCCCCAGCTTGCGCGTCGTGTGCGGGCAAACGCACAAGGGTGGAGCAATTTACAGCCGTGCGCACGACGGGCCTAATTACCCCGGTCGTGCGCGAGGGGGAAAATGTAATCTGTAAAGCAATTTCCATCCGCGCGCACGACGGGCAAACTTACCCCCGTCGTGCGCGTGGGTTAAAACGCCTAGTGTGGAGCAATTTCCATCCGAGCGCACGCCGGACAAAATTAACCCCGTCGTCCGCGGGGGTTAAAACGCACAAGTGTGCAGCAATTTCCATCCGCGCGCACGACGGGCAAAATAACCCCCGTTGTGCGCGTCGTCCGCGGGGCTTAAACCGCACAAGTGTCGAGCAATTTCCATTCTCGCGCACGACGGGCAAAATTACCCCCGTCGTGCGCGTCGTGTGCGGGCAAACGCACAAGGGTGGAGCAATTTACAGCCGTGCGCACGACGGGCCAAATTACCCCCGTCGTGCGCGCGGGGAAAATGCAATCTGTAAAGCAATTTCCATCCGAGCACACGACGGACAAAATTAACCCCGTCGTCCGCGGGGGTTAAAACGCACAAGTGTGCAGCAATTTCCATCCGCTCGCACGACGGGCAAAATAATCCCAGTCGTGCGCGTCGTCCGCGGGGCTTAAAACGCACAAGTGTCGAGCAATTTCCATCCGTGCGCACGACGGGCAAAATTACCCCCGTCCTGCGCGTCGTGTGCGGGCAAACGCACAAGTGTGGAGCAATTTACAGCCGTGCACACGACGGGCCAAATTACCCCCGTCGTGCGCGAGGGGAAAAACGCAATCTGTAAAGCAATTTCCATCCGCGCGCATGACGGGCAAACTTACCCCCGTCGTGCGCGTGGGTTAAAACGCCTAGTGTGGAGCAATTTCCATCCGAGCGCACGACGGGAAAAATTAACCCCGTCGTCCGCGAGGGTTAAAACGCCTACTGTGTGAAGCAATTACCATCCGCGCGCACGACGGGCAAAATAACCCCCGGCGTGCGCGTCGTCCGCGGGGGTTAAAACGCACAAGTGTCGAGCAATTTCCATCCGCGCGCAGGACGGGCAAAATTACCCCCGTCGTGAGCGTCGTGTGCGGGCAAACGCACAAAGGTGGAGCAATTTACAGCCGTGCGCACGACGGGCCAAATTACCCCCGTCGTGCGCGAGGGGGAAAACGCAATCTGTAAAGCAATTTCCATCCGCGCGCACGAGGGGCAAACTTACCCCCGTCGTGCGCGTGGGTTAAAACGCCTAGTGTGGAGCAATTTCCATCCGAGCGCACGACGGACAAAATTAACCCCGTCGTCCGCGGGGGTTAAAACGCACAAGTGTGCAGCAATTTCCATCCGCGCGCACGACGTGCAAAATAACACCCGTCGTGCGCGTCGTCCGCGGGGCTTAAAACGCACAAGTGTCGAGCAATTTCCATCCGCGCGCACGACGGGCAAAATTACCCCCGTCCTGCGCGTCGTGTGCGGGCAAACGCACAAGTGTGGAGCAATTTACAGCCGTGCGCACGACGGGCCAAATTACCCCCGTCGTGCGCGAGGGGGAAAACGCAATCTGTAAAGCAATTTCTATCCGCGCGCATGACGGGCAAACTTACCCCCGTCGTGCGCGTGGGTTAAAACGCCTAGTGTGGAGCAATTTCCATCCGAGCGCACGACGGGAAAAATTAACCCCGTCGTCCGCGAGGGTTAAAACGCCTACTATGTGAAGCAATTTCCATCCGCGCGCACGACGGGCAAAATAACCCCCGACGTGCGCGTCGTTTGCGGGGGTTAAAACGTACAAGTGTCGAGCAATTTCCATCCGCGCGCACGACGGGCAAAATTACCCCCATCGTGCGCGTCGTGTGCGGGCAAACGCACAAGGGTGGAGCAATTTACAGCCGTGCGCACGACGGGCCAAATTACCCCGGTCGTGCGCGAGGGGGAAAACGTAATCTGTAAAGCAATTTCCATCCGCGCGCACGACGGGCAAACTTACCCCCGTCGTGCGCGTGGGTTAAAACGCCTAGTGTGGAGCAATTTCCATCCGAGCGCACGGCGGACAAAATTAACCCCGTCGTCAGCGGGGGTTAAAACGCACAAGTGTGCAGCAATTTCCATCCGCGCGCACGACGGGCAAAATAACCCCCGTCGTGCGCGTCGTCCGTGGGGCTTAAAACGCACAAGTGTTGAGCAATTTCCGTTCTCCGCGCACGACGGGCAAAATTACCCCCATCGTGCGCGTCGTGTGCGGGCAAACGCACAAGTGTGGAGCAATTTACAGCCGTGCGCACGACGGGCCAAATTACCCCCGTCGTGCGCGCGGGGAAAATGCAATCTGTAAAGCAATTTCCATCCGCGTGCACGACGGGCAAACTTACCCCCGTCGTGCGCGTGGGTTAAAACGCCTAGTGTGGAGCAATTTCCATCCGAGCGCACGACGGGCAAAATTAACCCCGTCGTCCGCGCGGGTTAAAACGCAAAAGTGTGCAGCAATTTCCATCCGCGCGCACGACGGGCAAAATAACCCCCGTCGTGCGCATAGTCCGCGGGGATTAAAACGCACAAGTGTCGAGCAATTTCCATCCGCGCGCACGACGGGCAAAATTACCCCCGTCGTGCGCGTCGTGTGCGGGCAAACGCACAAGTGTGGAGCAATTTACAGCCGTGCGCACGACGGGCCAAATTACCCCCGTCGTGCGCGAGGGGAAAAACGCAATCTGTAAAGCAATTTCCATCCGTGCGCACGACGGGCAAACTTACCCCCGTCGTGCGCGTGGGTTAAAACGCCTAGTGTGGAGCAATTTCCATCCGAGCGAACGACGGGCAAAATTAACCCCGACGTCCGCGGGGGTTAAAACGCACAAGTGTGCAGCAATTTCCATCCGCGCGCACGACAGGCAAAATAACCCCCGGCGTGCGCGTCGTCCGCGGGGGTTAAAACGCACAAGTGTCGAGCAATTTCCATCCGCGCGCACGACGGGCAAAATTACCCCCGTCCTGCGCGTCGTGTGCGGGCAAACGCACAAGGGTGGAGAAATTTACAGCCGTGCGCACGACGGGCCAAATTACCCCCGTCGTGCGCGAGGGGGAAAACACAATCTGTAAAGCAATTTCCATCCGCGTGCACGAGGGGCAAACTTACCCCCGTCGTGCGCGTGGGTTAAAACGCCTAGTGTGGAGCAATTTCCATCCGAGCGCACGACGGAAAAAATTAACCCCGTCATCCGCGGGGGTTAAAACGCAAAAGTGTGCAGCAATTTCCATCCGCGCACACGACGGGCAAAATAACCCCCGTCGTGCGCGTCGTCCGCGGGGCTTAAAACTCACAAGTGTCGAGCAATTTCCATCCGTGCGCACGACGGGCAAAATTACCCCCGTCGTGCGCGTCGTGTGCGGGTAAACGCACAAGTGTGGAGCAATTTACAGCCGTGCGCACGACGGGCCAAATTACCCCCGTCGTGCGCGAGGGGGGAAAACGCAATCTGTAAAGCAATTTCCATCCGCTGCGCACGACGGGCAAACTTACCCCCGTCGTGCGCGTAGGTTAAAACGCCTAGTGTGGAGCAATTTCCATCCGAGCGCACGACGGGCAAAATTAATCCCGTCGTCCGCGGGGGTTAAAACGCCTACTGTGTGAAGCAATTTCCATCCGCGCGCACGACGGGCAAAATAACCCCCGTCGTGCGCGTCGTCCGCGGGGGTTAAAACGCACAAGTGTCGAGCAATTTACCATCCGCGCGCACGACGGGCAAAATTACCCCCATCTTGCGCGTCGTGTGCGGGCAAACGCACAAGGGTGGAGCAATTTACAGCCGTGTGCACGACGGGCCAAATTACCCCGGTCGTGCGCGAGGGGGAAAACGTAATCTGTAAAGCAATTTCCATCCGCGCGCACGACGGGCAAACTTACCCCCGTCGTGCGCGTGGGTTAAAACGCCTAGTGTGGAGCAATTTCCATCCGAGCGCACGACGGACAAAATTAACCCCGTCGTCCGCGGGGGTTAAAACACACAAGTGTGTAGCAATTTCCATCCGTGCGCACGACGGGCAAAATAACCCCCGTCGTGCGCGTCGTCCGTGGGGCTTAAAACGCACAAGTGTCGAGCAATTTTCATTCTCGCGCACAACGGGCAAAATAACCCCCGTCGAGCACGTCGTCCGCGGGGCTTAAAACGCACAAGTGTCGAGCAATTTCCATCCGCGCGCACGACGGGCAAAATTACCCCCGTCGTGCGCGTCGTGTGCGGGCAAACGCACAAGTGTGGAGCAATTTACAGCCGTGCGCACGACGGGCCAAATTACCCCCGTCGTGCGCGAGGGGGAAAACGTAATCTGTAAAGCAATTTCCATCCGCGCGCAAGACGTGCAAACTTACCCCCGTCGTGCGCATGGGTTAAAACGCCTAGTGTGGAGCAATTTCCATCCGAGCGCACGACGGACAAAATTAACCCCGTCGTCCGCGGGGGTTAAAACGCACAAGTGTGCAGCAATTTCCATCCGCGCGCACGACGGGCAAAATAACCCCCGTCGTGCGCATTGTCCGCGGGGCTTAAAACGCACAAGTGTCGAGCAATTTCCATCCCCGCGCACGACGTGCAAAATTACCCCCGTCGTGCGCGTCGTGTGCGGGCAAACGCACAAGGGTGGAGCAATTTACAGCCGTGCGCACGACGGGCCAAATTACCCCCGTCGTGCGCGAGGGGGAAAATGCAATCTGTAAAGCAATTTCCATCCGCGCGCACGACGGGCAAACTTACCCCCGTCGTGCGCGTGGGTTAAAACGCCTAGTGTGGAGCAATTTCCATCCGAGCGCACGACGGGCAAAATTAACCCCGTCGTCCGCGGGGGTTAAAACGCACAAGTGTGCAGCAATTTCCATCCACGCGCACGACGGGCAAAATAACCCCCGTCGTGCGCGTCGTCCGCGGGGCTTAAAACGCACAAGTGTCGAGCAATTTCTATCCGCGCGCACGACGGGCAAAATTTCCCCCGTCGTGCACGTCGTGTGCGGGCAAACACACAAGTGTGGAGCAATTTACAGCCGTGCGCACGACGGGCCAAATTACCCCCGTCGTGCGCGAGGGGGAAAACGCAATCTGTAAAGCAATTTCCATCCGCGCGCACGACGGGCAAACTTACCCCCGTCGTGCGCGTAGGTTATAACGCCTAGTGTGGAGCAATTTCCATCCGAGCGCCCGACGGGCAAAATTAATCCCGTCGTCTGCGGGGGTTAAAACGCCTACTGTGTGAAGCAATTTCCATCCGCGCGCACGACGGGCAAAATAACCCCCGTCGTGCGCGTCGTCCGCGGGGGTTAAAACGCACAAGTGTCGAGCAATTTCCATCCGCGCGCACGACGGGCAAAATTACCCCTATCGTGCGCGTCGTGTGCGGGCAAACGCACAAGGGTGGAGCAATTTACAGCCGTGCGCACGACGGGCCAAATTACCCCCGTCGTGCGCGAGGGGGAAAACGCAATCTGTAAAGCAATTTCCATCCGCGCGCACGACGGGCAAACTTACCCCCGTCGTGCGCGTCGGTTAAAACGCCTAGTGTGGAGCAATTTCCATCCGAGCGCACGACGGACAAAATTAACCCCGTCGTCCGCGGCGGTTAAAACGCACAAGTGTGCAGCAATTTCCATCCGCGCGCACAACGGGCAAAATAACCCCCGTCGAGCGCGTCGTCCGCGGGGCTTAAAACGCACAAGTGTCGAGCAATTTCCATCCGCCGCGCACGACGGGTAAAATTACCCCTGGCGTGCGCGTCGTGTGCGGGCAAACACACAAGTGTGGAGCAATTTACAGCCGTGCGCACGACGGGCCAAATTACCCCCGTCGTGCGCGAGGGGGAAAACGTAATCTGTAAAGCAATTTCCATCCGCGCGCACGACGTGCAAACTTACCCCCGTCGTGCGCGTGGGTTAAAACGCCTAGTGTGGAGCAATTTCCATCCGAGCGCACGACGGACAAAATTAACCCCGTCGTCCGCGGGGGTTAAAACGCACAAGTGTGCAGCAATTTTCATCCGCGCGCACGATGGGCAAAATAACCCCCGTCGTGCGCATCGTCCGCGGGGCTTAAAACGCACAAGTGTCGAGCAATTTCCATCCACGCGCACGACGGGCAAAATTACCCCCGTCGTGCGCGTCGTGTGCGGGCAAACGCACAAGGGTGGAGCAATTTACAGCTGTGCGCATGACGGGCCAAATTACCCCCGTCGTGCACGAGGGGGAAAATGCAATCTGTAAAGCAATTTCCATCCGCGCGCACGACGGGCAAACTTACCCCCGTCGTGCGTGTGGGTTAAAACGCCTAGTGTGGAGCAATTTCCATCCGAGCGCACGACGGGCAAAATTAACCCCGTCGTCCGCGGGGGTTAAAACGCCTAATGTGTGGAGCAATTTCCATCCGCGCGCACGACAGGCAAAATAACCCCCGGCGTGCGCGTCGTCCGCGGGGGTTAAAACGCACAAGTGTCGAGCAATTTCCATCCGCGCGCACGACGGGCAAAATTACCCCTGTCGTGCGCGTCGTGTGCGGGCAAACGCACAAGTGTGGAGCAATTTACAGCCGTGCGCACGACGGGCCAAATTACCCCCGTCGTGCGCGAGGGGGATAACGCAATCTGCAAAGCAATTTCCATCCGCGCGCACGACGGGCAAACTTACCCCCGTCATGCGCGTGGGTTAAAACGCCTAGTGTGGAGCAATTTCCATCCAAGCGCACGACGGACAAAATTAACCCCGTCGTCCACGGGGGTTAAAACGCACAAGTGTGCAGCAATTTCCATCCGCGCGCACAACGGGCAAAATAACCCCCGTCGAGCGCGTCGTCCGCGGGGCTTAAAACGCACAAGTGTCGAGCAATTTCCATCCGCACGCACGACGGGCAAAATTACCCCCCGTCGTGCGCGTCGTGTGCGGGCAAACGCACAAGTGTGGAGCAATTTACAGCCGTGCGCACGACGGGCCAAATTACCCCCGTCGTGCGCGAGGGGGAAAACGCAATCTGTAAAGCAATTTCCATCCGCGCACACGCCGTGCAAACTTACCCCCGTCGTGCGCGTGGGTCAAAACGCATAGTGTGGAGCAATTTCCATCCGAGCGCACGACGGACAAAATTAACCCCGTCGTCCGCCGGGGTTAAAACGCACAAGTGTGCAGCAATTTCCATCCGCGCGCACGACGGGCAAAATAACCCCCGTCGTGCGCGTCGTCCGCGGGGGTTAAAACGCACAAGTGTCGAGCAATTTCCATCCGCGTGGACAACGGGCAAAATTACCCCCGTCGTGCGCGTCGTGTGCGGGCAAACGCACAAGGGTGGAGCAATTTACAGAAGTGCGCACGACGGGCCAAATTACCCTCGTCGTTCGCGAGGGCGAAAATGTAATCTGTAAAGCAATTCAATCCGCGCGCACGAGGGGCAAACTTACCCCCGTCGTGCGCGTAACGCCTAGTGTGGAGCAATTTTCATCCGAGTGCAAGACAGACAAAATTAACCCCGTCGTCCGCGGGGGTTAAAACGCACAATTGTGCAGCAATTTCCATCCGCGCGCACGACGGGCAAAATAACCCCCGTCGTGCGCGTCGTCCGCGGGGCTTAAAACGCACAAGTGTCGAGCAATTTCCATCCGTGCGCACGACGGGCAAAATTACCCCCGTCGTGCGCGCGTTGTGCGGGCAAACGCACAAGTGTGGAGCAATTTACAGTCGTACGCACGACGGGCCAAATTACCCCCGTCGTGCGCGAGGGGGAAAACGCAATCTTTAAAGCAATTTCCATCCGCGCGCATGACGGGCAAACTTACCCCCGTCGTGCGCGTGGGTTAAAACGCCTAGTGTGGAGCAATTTCCATCCGAGCGCACGACAGGAAAAATTAACCCGGTCGTCCGCGGGGGTTAAAACGCCTACTGTGTGAAGCAATTTCCATCCACGCGCACGACGGGCAAAATAACCCCCGGCGTGCGCGTCGTCCGCGGGGGTTAAAACGCACAAGTGTCGAGCAATTTCCATCGTGCGCGTCGTGTGCGGGCAAACGCACAAGTGTGGAGCAATTTACAGCCGTGCGCACGACGGGCCAAATTACCCCGGTCGTGCGCGAGGGGGAAAACGTAATCTGTAAATCAATTTCCATCCGCGCGCACGAGGGGCAAACTTACCCCCGTCGTGCGCGTGGGTTAAAACGCCTAATGTGGAGCAATTTCCATCCGAGCGCACGACGGTCAAAATTAACCCCGTCGTCCGCGGGGGTTAAAACACACAAGTGTGCAGCAATTTCCATCCGCGCGCACGACGGGCAAAATAACCCCTATCGTGCGCGTCGTCCGCGGGGCTTAAAACGCACAAGTGTCGAGCAATTTCCATCCGCGCGCACGACGGGAAAAATTACCCCCGTCGTGCGCGTCGTGTGCGGGCAAACGCACAAGGGTGGAGCAATTTACAGCCGTGCGCACGACGGGCCAAATTACCCCCGTCGTGCGCGAGGGGGAAAATGCAATCTGTAAAGCAATTTCCATCCGCGCGCACAACGGGCAAACTTACCCCCATCGTGCGCGTGGGTGAAAACGCCTAGTGTGGAGCAATTTCCATCCGAGCGCACGACGGGCAAAATTAACCCCGTCGTCCGTGGGGGTTAAAGCGCCTACTGTGTGAAGAAATTTCCATCCGCGCGCACGACGGGCAAAATAACCCCCGGCGTGGCATCGTCCGCGGTGGTTAAAACGCACAAGTATCGAGCAATTTCCATCCGCGCGCACGACGGGAAAAATTACCCCCGTCGTGCCCGTCGTGTGCGGGCAAACGCACAAGGGTGGAGCAATTTACAGCCGTGCGCACGACGGGCCAAATTACCCCCGTCGTGCGCGAGGGGGAAAACGCAATCTGTAAAGCAATTTCCATCCGCGCGCACGATGGGCAAACTTACCCCCGTCGTGCGCGTGGGTTAAAACGCCTAGTGTGGAGCAATTTCCATCCGAGCGCACGACGGGCAAAATTAACCCCGTCGTCCACGGGGGTTAAAACGCCTACTGTGTGAAGCAATTTCCATCCGCGCGCACGACGGGCAAAATAACCCCCGGCGTGCGCGTCGTCCGCGGGGGTTAAAACGCACAAGTGTCGAGCAATTTCCATCCGCGCGCACGACGGGCAAAATTACACCCGTCGTGCGCGTCGTGTGTGGGCAACGCACAAGGGTGGAGCAATTTACAGCCGTGCGCACGACGGGCCAAATTACCCCCATCGTGCGCGAGGGGGAAACACAATCTGTAAAGCAATTTCCATCCGCGTGCACGAGGGGCAAACTTACCCCCGTCGTGCGCGTGGGTTAAAACGCCTAGTGTGGAGCAATTTCCATCCGAGCGCACGACGGACAAAATTAACCACGTCGTCTGCAGGGATTAAAACGCACAAGTGTGCAGCAATTTCCATCCGCGCGCACGACGGGCAAAATAACCCCCGTCGGGCGCGTCGTCCGCGGGGCTTAAAACGCACAAGTGTCGAGCAATTTCCATCCGCGCGCACGACGGGCAAAATTACCCCTGTCGTGCGCGTCGTGTGCGGGCAAACGCACAAGTGTGGAGCAATTTATAGCCATGCGCACGACGGGCCAAATTACCCCCGCCGTGCGCGAGGGGGAAAACACAATCTGTAAAGCAATTTCCATCCGCACGCACGACGGGCAAACTTACACCCGTCGTGCGCGTGGGTTAAAACGCCTAGTGTGGAGCAATTTCCATCCGAGCGCACGACGGGCAAAATTAACCCCGTCGTCCGCGGGGGTTAAAACGCCTACTGTGTGAGGCAATTTGCATCCGCGCGCATGACGGGCAAAATAACCACCGTCGTGTGCGTCGTCCGCGGGGGTTAAAACGCATAAGTGTCGAGCAATTTCCATCCGCACGCACAACGAGCAAAATTACCCCCGTCGTGCGCGTCGTGTCCGGGCAAACGCACAAGGGTGGAGCAATTTACAGCCGTGCGCACGACGGGCCAAATTACCCC
Source organism: Scilla litardierei (assembly GCA_030789695.1). Lineage (NCBI taxonomy): Eukaryota > Viridiplantae > Streptophyta > Magnoliopsida > Asparagales > Asparagaceae > Scilla > Scilla litardierei. The sequence goes on along the minus strand of JAULAV010006712.1, from coordinate 30,596 downwards.
CGTCGTGCGCGAGGGGGAAAACGTAATCTGTAAAGCAATTTCCATCCGCGCGCATGAGGGGCAAACTTACCCCCGTCGTGCACGTGGGTTAAAACGGCTAGTGTGGAGCAATTTCCATCCGAGCGCACGACGGACAAAATTAACCCCGTCGTCCGCGGGGGTTAAAACGCACAAGTGTGCATCAATTTCCATCCGCGCGCACGACAGGCAAAATAACCCCCGTCGTGCGCGTCGTCCGCGGGGCTTAAAACGCACAAGTGTCGAGCAATTTCCATCCGCGCGCACGACGGGCAAAATTACCCCCGTCGTGCGCGTCGTGTGCGGGCAAACTCACAAGTGTGGAGCAATTTATAGTCGTACGCATGACGGGCCAAATTACCCCCGTCGTGCGCGAGGGGGAAAACGCAATCTGTAAAGCAATTTCCATCCGCGCGCACGACGGGCAAACTTACCCCCGTCGTGCGCGTGGGTTAAAACGCCTAGTGTGGAGCAATTTCCATCCGAGCGCACGACGGGCAAAATTAACCCCGTCGTCCGCGTGGGTTAAAACGCCTACAATGTGAAGCAATTTCCATCCGCGCGTACGACGGGCAAAATAACCCCCAGCGTGCGCGTCGTCCGCGGGGGTTAAAACGCACAAGTGTCGAGCAATTTCCATCCGCACGCACGACGTGCAAAATTACCCCCGTCGTGCGCGTCGTGTGCGGGCAAACACTCAAGGGTGGAGCAATTTACATCCGTGCGCACGACGGGCCAAATTACCCCCGTCGTGCGCGAGGGGGAAAACGCAATCTGTAAAGCAATTTCCATCCGCGTGCACGAGGGGCAAACTTACCCCCGTCGTGCGCGTGGGTTAAAACGCCTAATGTGGAGCAATTTCCATCCGTGCGAACGATGGACAAAATTAACCCCGTCGTCCGCGGGGGTTAAAACGCACAAGTGTGCAGCAATTTCCATCCGCGCGCACGACGGGCAAAATAACCACTGTCGTGCGCGTCGTCCGCGGGGCTTAAAACGCACAAGTGTCGAGCAATTTCAATCCACGCGCACGACGGGCAAAATTACCCCCGTCGTGCACGTCGTGTGCGGGCAAACGCACAAGGGTGGAACAATTTACAGCCGTGCGCACGACGGGCTAAATTACCCCCATCGTGCGCGAGGGGGAAAACGCAATCTGTAAAGCAATTTCCATCCGCGCGCACAACGGGCAAACTTACCCCCGTCGTGCGCGTGGGTTAAAACGCCTAGTGTGGAGCAATTTCCATCCGAGCGCACGACAGGCAAAATTAACCCCGTCGTCCGCGGGGGTTAAAGCGCCTACCGTGTGAAGAAATTTCCATCCGTGCGCACGACGGGCAAAATAACCCCCGGCGTGCGCGTCGTCCGCGGGGGTTAAAACGCACAAGTGTCGAGAAATTTCCATCCGCGCGCACGACGGGAAAAATTACCCCCGTCGTGCATGTCGTGTGCGGGCAAACGCACAAGTGTGGAGCAATTTACAGCCGTGCGCACGACGGGCCAAATTACCCACGTCGTGCGCGAGGGGGAAAACGCAATCTGTAAAGCAATTTCCATCCGCGCGCACGACGGGCAAACTTACCCCCGTCGTGCGCGTGGGTTAAAACGCCTAGTGTGGAGCAATTTCCATCCGAGCGCACGACGGGCAAAATTAACCCCGTCGTCCGCGGGGGTTAAATCGCCTACTATGTGAAGAAATTTCCATCCGCGCGCACGACGGGCAAAATAACCCACGTCGTGCGCGTCGTCCGCGGGGCTTAAAACGCACAAGTGTCGATCAATTTCCATCCGCGCGCACGACGGGCAAAATTACCCCCGTAATGCCCGTCGTGTGCGGGCAAACGCACAAGGGTGGAGAAATTTACAGCCGTGCGCACGACGGCCCAAATTACCCCTGTCGTGCGCGAGGGGGAAAACGCAATCTGTAAAGCAATTTCCATCCACGCGCACGACGGGCAAACTTACCCCCGTCGTGCGCGTGGGTTAAAACGCCTAGTGTGGAGCAATTTCCATCCGAGCGAACGACGGGCAAAATTAACCCCGTCGTCCGCGGGGGTTAAAACGGCTACTGTGTGAAGCAATTTCCATCCGCGCGCACGACGGGCAAAATAACCCCCGTCGTGTGCGTCGTCCGCGGGGGTTAAAACGCACAAGTGTCGAGCAATTTCCATCCGCGCGCACGACGGGCAAAATTACCCCCATCGTGCGTGTCGTGTGCGGGCAAACGTACAAGGGTGGAGCAATTTACAGCCGTGCGCACGACGGGCCAAATTACCCCCGTCGTGCGCGAGGGGGAAAACGCAATCTGTAAAGCAATTTCCATCCACGCGCACGAGGGGCAAACTTACCCACGTCGTGCGCGTGGGTTAAAACGCCCAGTGTGGAGCAATTTCCATCCGAGCGCACGACGGACAAAATTAACCCCGTCGTCCGCGGGGGTTAAAACGCACAACTGTGCAGCAATTTCCATCCGCGCACACGACGGGCAAAATAACCCACGTCGTGCGCGTCGTCCGCGGGGCTTAAAACGCACAAGTGTCGAGCAATTTCCATCCGCGCGCACGATGGGCAAAATTACCCCCGTCGTGCGCGTCGTGTGCGGGCAAACGCACAAGGGTGGAGCAATTTACAGCCGTGCGCACGACGGGCCAAATTACCCCCGTCGTGCGCGAGGGGGAAAACGCAATCTGTACAGCAATTTCCATCCGCGCGCACGAGGGGCAAACTTACCCACGTCGTGCGCGCGGGTTAAAACGCCCAGTGTGGAGCAATTTCCATCCGAGCGCACGACGGACAAAATTAACCCCGTCGTCCACGGGGGCTAAAACGCTCAAGTGTGCAGCAATTTCCATCCGCGCGCACAACGGGCAAAATAACCCACGTCGTGCGCGTCGTCCGCGGGGCTTAAAACGCACAAGTGTCGAGCAATTTCCATCCGCGCGCACGACGGGCAAAATTACCCCCGTCGTGCTCGTCGTGTGCGGGCCAACGCACAAGTGTGGAGCAATTTACAGCCGTGCGCACGACGGGCCAAATTACCCCCGTCGTGTGCGAGGGGGAAAACACAATCTGTAAAGCAATTTCCATCCGCGCGCACGACGGGCAAACTTACCCCCGTCGTGCGCGTGGGTTAAAACGCCTAGTGTGGAGCAATTTCCATCCGAGCGCACGACGGGCAAAATTAACCCCGTCGTCCGCGGGGGTTAAAACGCCTACTGTGTGAAGCAATTTCCATCCGCGCGCACGACGGGCAAAATAACCCCCAGCTTGCGTGTCGTCCGCGGGGGTTAAAACGCACAAGGGTCGAGCAATTTCTATCCGCGCGCACGACGGGCAAAATTACCCCCGTCGTGCGCGTCGTGTGCGGGCAAACATACAAGGGTGGATCAATTTACAGCCGTGCGCACGACGTGCCAAATTACCCCCATTGTGCGCGAGGGGGAAAAACGCAATCTGTAAAGCAATTTCCATCCGCGCGCACGAGGGGCAAACTTACCCCAGTCGTGCGCGTGGGTTAAAACGCCTAGTGTGGAGCAATTTCCATCCGAGCGCACGCCGGACAAAATTAACCCCGTCGTCCGCGGGGGTTAAAACTCACATGTATGCAGCAATTTCCATCCGCGCGCACGACGTGCAAAATAACCCCCGTCGTGCGCGTCGTCCGCGGGGCTTAAAACGCACAAGTGTCGAGCAATTTCCATCCGCGCGCACGACGGGCAAAATTACCCCCGTCGTGCGCATCGTGTGAGGGCAAACGCACAAGTGTGGTGCAATTTACAGCCGTTAACCCCGTCGTCCGCGGGGGTTAAAACGCACAAGTGTGCAGCAATTTCCATCCGCGCGCACGACGGGCAAAATAACCCCTGTCGTGCTCGTCGTCCGCGGGGCTTAAAACGCACAAGTGTCGAGCAATTTCCATCCGCGCGCACGACGGGCAAAATTACCCCCGTCGTGCGCGTCATGTGCGGGCAAACGCACAAGGGTGGAGCAATTAACAGCCGTGCGCACGACGGGCCAAATTACCCCCGTCGTGCGCGAGGGGGGAAAACGCAATCTGTAAAGCAATTTCCATCCGCGCGCACGAGGGGCAAACTTACCCACGTCGTGCGCGTGGGTTAAAACGCCTAGTGTGGAGCAATTTCCATCCGAGAGCACGACGGGCAAAATTAACCCCGTCGTCCGCGGGGGTTAAAGCGCCTACTGTGTGAAGAAATTTCCATCCGCGCGCACGACGGGCAAAATAACCCACGTCTTGCGCGTCGTCCGCGGGGCTTAAAACGCACAAGTGTCGAGCAATTTCCATCCGCGGCGCACGACGGGCAAAATTACCCCCGTCGTGCGCATCGTGTGAGGGCAAACGCACAAGTGTGGTGCAATTTACAGCCGTGCGCACGACGGGCCAAATTACCCCCGTCGTGCGCGAGGGGGAAAACGCAATCTGTAATGTAATTTCCATCCGCGCGCACGACGGGCAAACTTACCCCCGTCGTGCGCGTGGGTTAAAACGCCTAGTGTGGAGCAATTTCCATCCGAGCGCACGACGGGCAAAATTAACCCCGTCGTCCGCGGGGGTTAAAACGCCTACTGTGTGAAACAATTTCCATCCGCGCGCACGACGGGCAAAATAACCCCCGTCGTGTGCGTCGTCCGCGGGGGTTAAAACGCACAAGTGTCGAGCAATTTCCATCTGCGCGCACGACGGGAAAAATTACCCCCGTCGTGCACGCCGTGTGTGGGCAAACGCAAAAGGGTGGAGCAATTTACAGCCGTGCGCACGACGGGCCAAATTACCCACGTCGTGCGCGAGGGGGAAAACGCAATCTGTAAATCAATTTCCATCCGCGTTCACGAGGGGCAAACTTACCCACGTCGTGCGCGTGGGTTAAAACGCCTAGTGTGGAGCAATTTCCATCCGAGCACACGACGGGCAAAATTAACCCCGTCGTCCGCGGGGGTTAAAACGCCTACTGTGTGAAACAATTTCCATCCGCGCGCACGACGGGCAAAATAACCCCCGTCGTGTGCGTCGTCCGCGGGGGTTAAAACGCACAAGTGTCGAGCAATTTCCATCTGCGCGCACGACGGGCAAAATTACCCCCGTCGTGCGCGCCGTGTGTGGGCAAACGCAAAAGGGTGGAGCAATTTACAGCCGTGCGCACGACGGGCCAAATTACCCACGTCGTGCGCGAGGGGGAAAACGCAATCTGTAAATCAATTTCCATCCGCGTGCACGAGGGGCAAACTTACCCACGTCGTGCGCGTGGGTTAAAACACCCAGTGTGGAGCAATTTCCATCCGAGCGCACAACGGACAAAATTAACCCCGTCGTCCGCGGGGGTTAAAACGCACAAGTGTGCAGCAATTTCCATCCGCGCACACGACGGGCAAAATAACCCACGTCGTGCGCGTCGTCCGCGGGGCTTAAAACACACAAGTGTCGAGCAATTTCCATCCGCGCGCACGACGGGCAAAATTACCCCCGTCGTGCGCGTCGTGTGCGGGCAAACGCACAAGTGTGGAGCAATTTACAGCCGTGCGCACGACGGGCCAAATTACCCCCATCGTGCACGAGGGGGAAAACGCAATCTGTAAAGCAATTTCCATCCGCGCGCACGACGTGCAAACTTACCCCCGTCGTGCGCGTGGGTTAAAACGCCTAGTGTGGAGCAATTTCCATCCGAGCGCACGAAGGGAAAAATTAACCCCGTCGTCCGCGGGGGTTAAAACGCGTACTGTGTGAAGCAATTTCCATCCGCGCGCACGACGGGCAAAATAACCCCCGGTGTGCGCGTCGTCCGCGGGGGTTAAAACGCACAAGTGTCGAGCAATTTCCATCCGCGCGCACGACGGGCAAAATTACCCCCGTCGTGCGCGTCATGTGCGGGCAAACGCACAAGGGTGGATCAATTTACAGCCGTGCGCACGACGTGCCAAATTACCCCCGTCGTGCGCGAGGGGAAAAACGCAATCTGTAAAGCAATTTCCATCCGCGCGCACGAGGGGCAAACTTACCCCCGTCGTGCGCGTGGGTTAAAACGCCTAGTGTGGAGCAATTTCCATCCGAGCGCACGACGGACAAAATTAACCCCGTCGTCCACGGGGGTTAAAACGCTCAAGTGCGGAGCAATTTCCATCCGCGCGCACGACGGGCAAAATAACCCCCGTCGTGCGCGTCGTCCGCGGGGCTTAAAACGCACAAGTGTCGAACAATTTCCATCCGCGAGCACGACGAGCAAAATTACCCCCGTCGTGTGCGTCGTGTGCGGGCAAACGCACAAATGTGGAGCAATTTACAGCCGTGCGCACGACGGGCCAAATTACCCCCGTCATGCGCGAGGGGGAAAACCCAATCTGTAAAGCAATTTCCATCCGGGCGCACGACGGGCAAACTTACCCCGTCGTGCGCGGGGGTTAAAACGCCTAGTGTGGAGCAATTTCCATCCGAGCGCACGACGGGCAAAATTATCCCCGTCGTCCGCGGGGGTTAAAACGCCTACTGTGTGAAGCAATTTCCATCCGCGCGCACGACGGGCAAAATAACCCTCGTCGTGCGCGTCGTCCGCGGGGGTTAAAACGCACAAGTGTCGAGCAATTTCCATCCGCGCGCACTACGGGCAGAATTACCCCCGTCGTGCGCGTCGTGTAAGGGCAAACGCATAAGGGTGGAGCAATTTACAGCCGTGCGCACGACGGGCCAAATTACCCCCGTCGTGCGCGAGGGGAAAAGCGCAATCTGTAAAGCAATTTCCATCCACGCGCACCAGGGGCAAACTTACCCCCGTCGTGCGCGTGAGTTAAAACGCCTAGTGTGGAGCAATTTCCATACGAGCGCACGACGGACAAAATTAACCCCGTCGTCCGCGGGGGTTAAAACGCACAAGTGTGCAGCAATTTCCATCCGCGCGCACGACGGACAAAATAACCCCCGTCATGCGCGTCGTCCGCGGGGCTTAAAACGCACAAGTGTCGAGCAATTTCCATCCGCGCGCACGACGGGCAAAATTACCCCCGTGGTGCGCGTCGTGTGCGGGAAAACGCACAAGTGTGGATCAATTTAAAGCCGTGCGCACGACGGGCCAAATTACCCCCGTCATGCGCGAGGGGGAAAACACAATCTGTAAAGCAATTTCCATCCTCGCGCACGACGGGCAAACTTACCCCTTCGTGCGCGTGGGTTAAAAAGCCTAGTGTGGAGCAATTTCAATCCGAGCGCACGACGGGCAAAATTAACCCCGTCGTCCGCGGGGGTTAAAACGCCTACTGTGTGAAGCAATTTCCATCCGCGTGCACGACGGGCAAAATAACCCCCGGCGTGCGCGTCGTCCGCGGGGCTTAAAACGCACAAGTGTCGAGCAATTTCCATCCGCGCGCACGACGGGCAAAATTACCCCCGTCGTGCGCGTCGTGTGCGGGCAAACACACAAGTGTGGAGCAATTTACAGCCGTGCGCACGACGGGCCAAATTACCCCCGTCGTGCGCGAGGGGGAAAACGCAATCTGTAAAGCAATTTCCATCCGCGCGCACGAGGGGCAAACTTACCCCCGTCGTGCGCGTGGGTTAAAACGCCTAGTGTGGAGCAATTTCCATCAGAGCGCACGACGGGCAAAATTAACCCCGTCGTCCGCGGGGGTTAAAACGCCTACTGTGTGAAGCAATTTCCATCCGCGCGCACGACGGGCAAAATAACCCCTGGCGTGCGCGTCGTCCGCGGGGCTTAAAACGCACAAGTGTCGAGCAATTTCCATCCGCGCGCACGACGGGCAAAATTACCCCCGTCGTGCGCGTTGTGTGCGGGCAAACGCACACGGGTGGAGCAATTTACAGCCGTGCGCATGACTGGCCAAATTACCCCCGTCGTGCACGAGGGGAAAAACGCAATATGTAAAGCAATTTCCATCCGCGCGCACGAGGGGCAAACTACCACCGTCGTGCGCGTGGGTTAAAACGCCTAATGTGGAGCAATTTCCATCCGAGCGCACGACAGACAAAATTAACCCCGTCGTCCGCGGGGGTTAAAACGCACAAGTGTGCAGCAATTTCCATCCGCGCGCACGACGTGCAAAATAACCCGCATCGTGCGCGTCGTCCGCGGGGCTTAAAACGCACAAGTGTCGAGCAATTTCCATCCGCGCGCACGACGGGCAAAATTACCCCCGTCGTGCACGTCGTGTGCGGGCACACGCACAAGTGTGGAGCAATTTACAGCCGTGCGCATGACGGGCCAAATTACACCCGTCATGCGCGAGGGGGAAAACGCAATCTGTAAAGCAATTTCCATCCGCGCGCACGACGGGCAAACTTACCCCCGTCGTGCGCGTGGGTTAAAATGCCTAGTGTGGAGCAATTTCCATCCGAGCGCACGACGGGTAAAATTAACCCCGTCGTCCGCGGGGGTTAAAACGCACAAGTGTGCAGCAATTTCCATCCGCGCGCACGACGGGCAAAATAACCCCCGTCGTGCGCGTCGTCCGCGGGGGTTAAAATGCACAAGTGTCGAGCAATTTCCATCCGCGCGCACGACGGGCAGAATTACCCACGTCGTGCGCGTCGTGTGCGGGCAAACGCACAAGGGTGGAGAAATTTACAGCCGTGCGCACGACGGGCCAAATTACCCACGTCGTGCGCGAGGGGGAAAACGCAATCTGTAAATCAATTTCCATCCACGCGCACGAGGGGCAAACTTACCCCCGTCATGCGCGTGGGTTAAAACGCCTAGTGTGTAGCAATTTCCATCCGAGCGTACGACGGACAAAATTAACCCCGTCGTCAGCGGGGGTTAAAACGCACAAGTGTGCAGCAATTTCCATCCGCGCGCACGACGGACAAAATAACCCCCGTCATGCGCGTCGTCCGCGGGGCTTAAAACGCACAAGTGTCGAGCAATTTCCATCCGCGCGCACGACGGGCAAAATTACCCCCGTCGTGCGCGTCGTGTGCGGGCAAACGCACAAGTGTGGAGCAATTTACAGCCGTGCGCACGACGGGCCAAATTACCCCCGTCGTGCGCGAGGGGGAAAATGCAATCTGTAAAGCAATTTCCATCCGCGCGCACGACGGGCAAACTTACCCCCGTCGTGCGCGTGGGTTAAAACGCCTAGTGTGGAGCAATTTCCATCCGATCGCACGACGGGAAAAATTAACCCCGTCGTCCGCGGGGGTTAAAACGCCTACTGTGTGAAGCAATTTCCATCCGCGCGCACGACGGGCAAAATAACCCCCGGCGTGCGTGCCGTCTACGGGGGTTAATACGCACAAGTGTCGAGCAATTTCCATCTGTGCGCACGACGGGCAAATTTACCCCCGTCGTGTGCTTCGTGTGCGGGCAAACACACAAGGGTGGAGCAATTTAGAGCCGTGCGCACAACGGGCCAAATTACCACCGTCGTGCGCGAGGGGAAAAACGCAATCTGTAAAGCAATTTCCATCCGCGCGCACGAGGGGCAAACTTACCCCCGTCGTGCGCGTGGGTTAAAACACCTAGTGTGGAGTAATTTCCATCCGAGCGCATGACAGACAAAATTAACCCCTTCGTCTGCGGGGGTTAAAACGCACAAGTGTGCAGCAATTTCCATCCGCGCGCACGACGGGCAAAATAACCCCCGTCGTGCGCGTCGTCCGCGGGGCTTAAAACGCACAAGTGTTGAGCAATTTCCATCCGCGCGCACGACGGGCAAAATTACCCCCGTCGTGCACGTCGTGTGCGGGCAAACACACAAGGGTGGAGCAATTTACAGCTGTGCGCACGACGGGCAAAATTACCCCCGTCGTGCGCGAGGGGGAAAACGCAATCTGTAAAGCAATTTCCATCCGCGCGCACGACGGGCAAACTTACCCCCGTCGTGCACGTGGGTTAAAATGCCTAGTGTGGAGCAATTTCCATCCGAGCGCACGACGGGCAAAATTAACCCCGTCGTCCGCGGGGGTTAAAACGCCTACTATGTGAAGCAATTTCCATCCGCGTGCACGACGGGCAAAATAACCCCCGTCGTGCGCGTCGTCCGCGGGGGTTAAAACGCACAAGTGTCGAGCAATTTCCATCCGCACGCACGACGGGCAAAATTACCCCCGTCGTGCGCGTCGTGTGTGGGCAAACGCACAAGGGTTGAGCAATTTACAGCCGTGCGCATGACGGGCCAAATTACCCCCGTCGTGCGCGAGGGGGAAAACGCAATCTGTAAAGCAATTTCCATCCGCGCGCACGAGGGGCAAACTTACCCCCGTCGTGCGCGTGGGTTAAAACGCCTAGTGTGGAGCAATTTCCATCCGAGCGCACGACGGGCAAAATTAACCCCGTCATCCGCGGGGGTTAAAACGCCTACTGTGTGAAGCAATTTCCATCCGCGCGCACGACGGGCAAAATAACCCCCAACGTGCGCGTCGTCCGCGGGGGTTAAAACGCACAAGTGTCGAGCAATTTCCATCCGCGCGCACGACGGGCAAAATTACCCCCGTCGTGCGCGTCGTGTGCGGGCAAACGCACACGGGTGGAGCAATTTACAGCCGTGCGCATGACTGGCCAAATTACCCCCGTCGTGCGCGAGGGGAAAAACGCAATATGTAAAGCAATTTCCATCCGCGCGCACGAGGGGCAAACTTGCCCCCGTCGTGCGCATGGGTTAAAACGCCTAATGTGGAGCAATTTCCATCCGAGCGCACGACAGACAAAATTAACCCCGTCGTCCGCGGGGGTTAAAACGCACAAGTGTGCAGCAATTTCCATCCGCGCGCACGACGGGCAAAATAACCCGCATCGTGCGCGTCGTCCGCGGGGCTTAAAACGCACAAGTGTCGAGCAATTTCCATCCGCGCGCACGACGGGCAAAATTACCCCCGTCGTGCACATCGTGTGCGGGCACACGCACAAGTGTGGAGCAATTTACAGCCGTGCGCACGACGGGCCAAATTACCCCCGTCATGCGCGAAGGGGAAAATGCAACCTGTAAAGCAATTTCCATCCGCGCGCACGACGGGCAAACTTACCCCCGTCGTGCGCGTGGGTTAAAACGCCTTGTGTGGAGCAATTTCCATCCGAGCGCACGACGGGTAAAATTAACCCCATCGTCCGCGGGGGTTAAAACGCACAAGTGTGCAGCAATTTCCATCCGCGCGCACGACGGGCAAAATAACCCCCGTCGTGCGCGTCGTCCGCGGGGGTTAAAATGCACAAGTGTCGAGCAATTTCCATCCGCGCGCACGACGGGCAGAATTACCCACGTCGTGCGCGTCGTGTGCGGGCAAACGCACAAGGGTGGAGAAATTTACAGCCGTGCGCACGACGGGCCAAATTACCCACGTCGTGCGCGAGGGGGAAAACGCAATCTGTAAATCAATTTCCATCCGCGCACACGAGGGGCAAACTTACCCCCGTCATGCGCGTGGGTTAAAACGCCTAGTGTGTAGCAATTTCCATCCGAGCGTACGACGGACAAAATTAACCCCGTCGTCCGTGGGGGTTAAAATGCACAAGTGTGCAGCAATTTCCATCCGCGCGCACGACGGACAAAATAACCCCCGTCATGCGCGTCGTCCGCGGGGCTTAAAACGCACAAGTGTCGAGCAATTTCCATCCGCGCGCACGACGGGCAAAATTACCCCCGTGGTGCGCGTCGTGTGCGGGCAAACGCACAAGTGTGGAGCAATTTACAGCCGTGCCCACGACGGGCCAAATTACCCCCGTCGTGCGCGAGGGGGAAAATGCAATCTGTAAAGCAATTTCCATCCGCGCGCACGACGGGCAAACTTACCCCCGTCGTGCGCGTGGGTTAAAACGCCTAGTGTGGAGCAATTTCCATCCGATCGCACGACGGGCAAAATTAACCCCGTCGTCTGCGGGGGTTAAAACGCCTACTGTGTGAAGCAATTTCCATCCGCGCGCACGACGGGCAAAATAACCCCCGGCGTGCGTGCCGTCTACGGGGGTTAATACGCACAAGTGTCGAGCAATTTCCATCTGTGCGCACGACGGGCAAATTTACCCCCGTCGTGCGCTTCGTGTGCGGGCAAACACACAAGGGTGGAGCAATTTAGAGCCGTGCGCACAACAGACCAAATTACCACCGTCGTGCGCGAGGGGAAAAACGCAATCTGTAAAGCAATTTCCATCCGCGCGCACGAGGGGCAAACTTACCCCCGTCGTGCGCGTGGGTTAAAACGCCTAGTGTGGAGCAATTTCCATCCGAGCGCACGACAGACAAAATTAACCCCATCGTCCGCGGGGGTTAAAACGCACAAGTGTGCAGCAATTTCCATCCGCGCGCACGACGGGCAAAATAACCCCCGTCGTGCGCGTCGTCCGCGGGGGTTAAAACGCACAAGTGTTGAGCAATTTCCATCCGCACGCACGACGGGCAAAATTACCCCCGTCGTGCGCGTCGTGTGTGGGCAAACGCACAAGGGTGGAGCAATTTACAGCTGTGCGCACGACGGGCCAAATTACCCCCGTCGTGCACGAGGGGGAAAACGCAATCTGTAAATCAATTTCCATCCGCGCGCACGACGGGCAAACTTACCCCCGTCGTGCGCGTGGGTTAAAACGCCTAGAGTGGAGCAATTTCCATCCGAGCGCACGACGGGCAAAATTAACCCCGTCGTCCGCGGGGGTTAAAACGCCTACTGTGTGAAGCAATTTCCATCCCCGCGCACGACGGGCAAAATAACCCCCGTCGTGCGCGTCGTCCGCGGGGGTTAAAACGCACAAGTGTCGAGCAATTTCCATCCGCACGCACGACGGGCAAAATTACCCCCGTCGTGCGCGTTGTGTGTGGGCAAACGCACAAGGGTTGATCAATTTACAGCCGTGCGCACGACGGGCCAAATTACCCCCGTCGTGCGCGAGGGGGAAAACTCAATCTGTAAATCAATTTCCATCCGCGCGCACGAGGGGCAAACTTACCCCCGTCGTGCGCGTGGGTTAAAATGCCTAGTGTGGAGCAATTTCCATCCGAGCGCACGACGGACAAAATTAACCCCGTCGTCCGCGGGGGTTAAAACGCACAAGTCTGCAGCAATTTCCATCCGTGCGCACGACGGGCAAAATAACCCCCGTCGTGCGCGTCGTGTGCGGGCAAACGCACAAGTGTGGAGCAATTTACAGCCATGCGCACGACGGGCCAAATTACCCCCGTCGTGCGCGAGGGGAAAAACGCAATCTGTAAAGCAATTTCCATCCGCGCGCACGAGGGGCAAACTTACCCCCGTCGTGCGCGTGGGTTAAAACGCCTAGTGGAGCAATTTCCATCCGAGCGCAAGTCGGGCAAAATTAACCCCGTCGTCCGCGGGGGTTAAAACGCCTACTGTGTGAAGCAATTTCCATCCGTGCGCACGACGTGCAAAATAACCCCCGTCGTGCGCGTCGTCCGCGGGGGTTAAAACGCACAAGTGTCGAGCAATTTCCATCCGCGCGCACGACGGCTAAAATTACCCCCGTCGTGCGCGTCGTGTGCGGGCAAACGCACAAGGGTGGAGCAATTTACAGCCGTGCGCACGACGGGCCAAATTACCCCTGTCGTGCGCGAGGGGGAAAACGCAATCTGTAAAGCAATTTCCATCCGCGCGCACGAGGGGCAAACTTACCCCCGTCGTGCGCGTGGGTTAAAACGCCTAGTGTGGAGCAATTTCCATCCGAGCGCACGACAGACAAAATTAACCCCATCGTCCGCGGGGGTTAAAACGCACAAGTGTGCAGCAATTTCCATCCGCGCGCACGACGGGCAAAATAACCCCCGTCGTGCGCGTCGTCCGCGGGGGTTAAAACGCACAAGTGTTGAGCAATTTCCATCCGCACGCACGACGGGAAAAATTACCCCCGTCGTGCGCGTCGTGTGTGGGCAAACGCACAAGGGTGGAGCAATTTACAGCTGTGCGCACGACGGGCCAAATTACCCCCGTCGTGCACGAGGGGGAAAACGCAATCTGTAAATCAATTTCCATCCGCGCGCACGACGGGCAAACTTACCCCCGTCGTGCGCGTGGGTTAAAACGCCTAGAGTGGAGCAATTTCCATCCGAGCGCACGACGGGCAAAATTAACCCCGTCGTCCGCGGGGGTTAAAACGCCTACTGTGTGAAGCAATTTCCATCCGCGCGCACGACGGGCAAAATAACCCCCGTCGTGCGCGTCGTCCGCGGGGGTTAAAACGCACAAGTGTCGAGCAATTTCCATCCGCACGCACGACGGGCAAAATTACCCCCGTCGTGCGCGTTGTGTGTGGGCAAACGCACAAGGGTTGATCAATTTACAGCCGTGCGCACGACGGGCCAAATTACCCCCGTCGTGCGCGAGGGGGAAAACTCAATCTGTAAATCAATTTCCATCCACGCGCACGAGGGGCAAACTTACCCCCGTCGTGCGCGTGGGTTAAAATGCCTAGTGTGGAGCAATTTCCATCCGAGCGCACGACGGACAAAATTAACCCCGTCGTCCGCGGGGGTTAAAACGCACAAGTCTGCAGCAATTTCCATCCGTGCGCACGACGGGCAAAATAACCCCCGTCGTGCGCGTCGTGTGCGGGCAAACGCACAAGTGTGGAGCAATTTACAGCCATGCGCACGACGGGCCAAATTACCCCCGTCGTGCGCGAGGGGAAAAACGCAATCTGTAAAGCAATTTCCATCCGCGCGCACGAGGGGCAAACTTACCCCCGTCGTGCGCGTGGGTTAAAACGCCTAGTGGAGCAATTTCCATCCGAGCGCACGTCGGGCAAAATTAACCCCGTCGTCCGTGGGGGTTAAAACGCCTACTGTGTGAAGCAATTTCCATCCGTGCGCACGACGTGCAAAATAACCCCCGTCGTGCGCGTCGTCCGCGGGGGTTAAAACGCACAAGTGTCGAGCAATTTCCATCCGCGCGCACGACGGCTAAAATTACCCCCGTCGTGCGCGTCGTGTGCGGGCAAACGCACAAGGGTGGAGCAATTTACAGCCGTGCGCACGACGGGCCAAATTACCCCTGTCGTGCGCGAGGGGGAAAACGCAATCTGTAAAGCAATTTCCATCCGCGCGCACGAGGGGCAAACTTACCCCCGTCGTGCGCGTGGGTTAAAACGCCTAGTGTGGAGCAATTTCCATCCGAGCGCACGACGGACAAAATTAACTCCGTCGTCCGCAGGGGTTAAAACGCACAAGTGTGCAGCAATTTCCATCCGCGCGCACGACGGGCAAAATAACCCCCGTCGTGCACGTCGTCCGCGGGGCTTAAAACGCACAAGTGTCGAGCAATTTCCATCCGCGCACACGACGGGCAAAATTACCCCCGTCGTGCGTGTCGTGTGCGGGCAAAGGCACAAGGGTGGAGCAATTTACAGCCGTGCGCACGACGGGCCAAATTACCCCCGTCGTGCGCGAGGGGGAAAACGCAATCTGTAAAGCAATTTCCATCCGCGCGCACGACGGGCAAACTTACCCCCGTCGTGCGCGTGGGTTAAAACGCCTAGTGTGGAGCAATTTCCATCCGAGCGCACGACGGGCAAAATTAACCCCGTCATCCGCGGGGGTTAAAACGCCTACTGTGTGAAGCAATTTCCATCCGCGCGCACGACGTGCAAAATAACCCCCATCGTGCGCCTTTTCTGCGTGGCTTAAAACGCACAAGTGTAGAGCATTTTCCAGCCGCTCGCATTAAAGCCGCTCGCAAAATTACCCCCGTCGTGCGCGTCGTCCGCAGGGCTTAAAAATCACAAGTGACAAGTGTGGTGAAATTTCCATACGAAGGTAGCAATATGGGTAAACATATCTTTTAATTTCTTACAACAAGTGATTATTTTGCACAAAACCTAACATCAATTTTATACCGAATTTTTTTCAATATCAACATTCTTGTTGTCCCTTTTTACTCGGTGACGTGCATTATAAATTGATTTGCATGGAAGGTTGGACTTTCAAAATCTCAGCCGGCCTCAGCGTGCTATTTGCCAAATCTCTCAATGATCCATCTCCATTCCCTGCTACTGCCCTTCATCGGAATGGCCCTCGACATAATTAGCAGCTTGATGGTTATGCCTGCCCTCAACGACTGTTAACCTTCACTCCTCACTGTTGAATATTGGACTCCCCGGATTTGGTTTTGATGATGAGCAAACATAAATAATCAATGAACTAACAATTTGTGAGCGCAGTTTTGGAGATCGTCGCCAAATTCACGAGAACATTCAAAGCGACATCTCAACACTTCCCAAAGCTCGTATTCATGCCTAAAGCTTCGTTGAAGCTCTTGCGCCGTTTTGGAAGTTATGAAGATTCAATCGAAGCTCTCGAAGACCGTTTATTAAGGTTTTATTTATAGTCTTTTAGCTTCGATATATAGAATGTTAAGCCTTGAGTATATCTTACGTTTCTATCTTCATTACGCTCATTTCGTAGCTCTAGGATCCTTGCACAAGTTCATTCTAACTTCCTCGAAGCATCGCGCTTCGATTCGGACTTTATTGTGCATGTTAGTTGGTACAAGAACAAGTACTGACCGACTAGATGGTGATCTAGTCGGTCGGCAACTGTTCTTGGACCGACTAGTTTGATTCCTTAATTTCTTGGACTTTACTGTTTACAGTTAGTCGGTCTACGTTGACTCACCGACCGACTAGTTTGTGAACTAGTCGGTCAGTGATGCTTCTTTGACCGACTAGTTGTGACTTACTATTCATGCTAAATTTCTCCTAAGCTGCTGTTTATCGTTAGTCGGTCTAAGAACGTTTGGTGACCGACTAGTTGACAATCTAGTCGAATCAACTTTTGTTC
Source organism: Scilla litardierei (assembly GCA_030789695.1). Classification (NCBI taxonomy): domain Eukaryota; kingdom Viridiplantae; phylum Streptophyta; class Magnoliopsida; order Asparagales; family Asparagaceae; genus Scilla; species Scilla litardierei. The sequence continues at coordinate 13,847 of JAULAV010006712.1, read as the reverse complement.
TTGGACCGACTAAGTCACTTTGTACTCAGACTAATTCTTTTTGCTCTTTGTCGGTCTACGTTCATTGGCTGACCGACTAGTTGTGAAACTAGTCGGTCAGACAGTCTTCTTGGACCGACTAGATTTCTAGGTCTGAAATTCTATCTCTTCTCAGATCTACTCTTAGTCGGTCCACGTTGTTTGACTGACCGACTAGTTGATGAACTAGTCGGTCAGTGATTGTTCTTTGACCGACTAATTCTCACAGATTTCTATCCGTTGGAGAATGACCTAACTTGTTTTTATGGGACCCTATAAATACGAACCTAGGTCATTTCTATCTAGGTTAGAGCTGCCATTAAGAGATTCATTGAGTTCTAAAGAGATAGCCATTCTCACTCAAATCAAAAGCTCTCTTCCTCACAAGAAACCCATTCTCTCTCATTCCTAGATCTAGAATCCATCTAGAGAGAAGGTTGTTCTTGGTGAGCTCTTCAAGCTATTGCTTGATCCAAGTCTCCAAATCATTCCTAGGCACCGATTGCTGGTCATTTCCTTGGTGCTAGGTCTTGGTGACTTCATCTTCCTCAAATCCTTCATTTCACCATTTGGGTAAGAAAAACTCAAGGTATAGGATTTTGTGGTAAGATTGTTTATTTCATTTAAACTCTTTAATATTGCTAATTGGTTCTCTCGGTTGTGAGAGAAGATTGTGATCCCGGGTTGTGGGATTCACTTTGCCATTGCATGTATGATTTGATCTTGTGAAGGTTTTTCACAAGATATTCATAGTGGAAATCTTAGGTTAGGGTTTCTAACCTAAGTATCCGGAGGGGATCCGGGTGGTTGGGACGTAGGATCACCGGGAACAAGTCGGGGAGACTTGGGTGGATCCGAACCCATTAACATCGTTTGTTAGCATTGTTAATTTTGTGTTGTCATTCAATTTAAGCTTCCGCAAATTGATTTGGTAGTTGTTTGCAATTTAATTTGGAATTATACTCCTTATTATTTTAAAGTACTATTCACCCCCCCTCTAGTACTTGTGCAGTAGCTGGTAGGGCATTACATTTGGTATCAGAGCCAGATACTTAGCTATGTCTGCCAACGACAACAAGACCGTGCGTCCACCTTCCAACTATGACACCTTCAGGAACCGTGAAGGAGCATCTTCGGTGATGGAAGGACATTCCTCTACGAGGCCTCCATTCTTCAACGGTACCAACTATGGGTATTGGAAATGCCGGATGGAAACCTTCCTCCGGAGTGCATCCTTATGGAGGACTACAATGAAGGAATACATCGAACCCAAAGAAGAAGACTTTGAGAAATGGACTACCGCGGAGGTCGCCACGGAGGTAAGCAATGCCAAGGCAATGAACGTCTTGCAATGCGCATTGGAGCCCGAGGATTTCAATAAGATATGCACATGTAAGAGTGCATATCAAATTTGGAACTCCCTCCTCATTCTTCATGAAGGGACGAGTAGGGTAAGAGACTCTAAACTCGTAGTCGTAAACAAAGATTACGAAATGTTTCATATGCAACAGGGCGAGAAGATGAAAGAATATTACGCTCGTTTTGTTGACATAATAAACGAGTTAGAGGCCCTCGGCAAGTCCTACACTCAAAAGGAGAAGTGCTCAAAGCTTATTGAAGGACTTCCCTCTTCTTGGGAAAAACGTACCTTCGCCATCGAGGAAGGTAATGACATGAATAAGTACACCGTAGTTCAACTAATGGGTACTTTAATGTCGTACGAGGTACACAAGGATAGCATGCTCAAATTGCAAGAAAAGATGAAGTCCTACCTAAAGCAAGACGAGCCAAAGAAGAAGGCTATTGCTTTCAAAGCTGCTCCATCCATATCCACATCAACCGATGATGAAGACTCGGAAAACGAGTTGGACTTGGAGTCCATGGCACTCATGGCCAAGAAGTTCAACCGTTTCTTCCGAAAAGGTAACTTCAAGAACAAAGCTAAATTTGGTTCTTCTAACGTCTCTTCCTCTCCTTTGTGTTTTAAGTGCAATAAGCCGGGACACATGAAAGCGGAGTGTCCCCTCAATAAGCAAAAGGAGAAGTGGAAGGCGCCAAAGTATGACAAGTCCAAGAAGTACACGAAAGGAAACAAGAAGGGACTTGTCGGAGCTACCTTCACCGACTCCGATGATTCTTCAAGCGGTGAGTCAGACGATGAGCACGTGGAGCAAGCGCACATGTGCTTCATGGCAAGAGAGGAGAACGATCAAGGATCCTCCTCTTTCGATGATAGTAATGATGAAAGCGATGAGGTAACGATGGATGATCTTAGAAATGCTAACTCTCAACTTTGGTCAAAATACACTAAGTTAGTAAATAGATATACTAAGGTAAAAGATGACCTAGCTAGCATTCAAACATCGCCTAAGAATATCATCACCAACAACGACACCGTTGTTGAAGAGTTAAGAAATGAGATTGTGAATCTCAAATCTAAACTTGATCATGTTAGCATTGAGGATGCGGAAGAACATGAGATAGCGGATTTAACTTCTCAAAACTCGACTTTGAGTATTGAGAACGAGAATCTTAAATCTCGTGTTTATGTGCTCACATCGCAAATATCCACTTTGGATACTTCTTTGCGTTCTCTCAAAGAGAAATATGAGAACACATTGGGCCGAATCAACGAATTCAACAAGGGTAAGGGCCATTTGGATAATATCCTAAAAGATTTACTTCCGGCCAAACACCACATTGGCTTGGGGTATATGATGGGAAATTCATCCAAGTCGGTCACTACTTTTGTAAGGCCAACTTCCGAAGCCTCAACGAGTGGTAGCAAACACTCTATTGGTAGTTCATCTACCAATGGTGCTTCCACCTCGTCCACACCCTCTTTTGGAAAGAAACCCACTTTGGGTGGACCTCCAAAGAAGGGGCATGCTTATATGTACACAAATACCATGCCACGTAGGAACACATGTCCTACTCCACCATCTCACACATATGATGATTTCTATGCTACACGTTCACGGGCACGTGCACACTATGTGAGACACCCTCACGCACGTGTTCCCACACATGCATATGTACACCCACCTCATCATATGAATAATTCTCGTCGTGCACCATTCCATCATGTCCCGTATGCCTATCCACAACATGCATCACGTAGAAATCAACGTCGCATGCATGCACCCAATAGGATGATGGCTCCCAAAAGTTTCACTATTTGGAGCCCAAAGGACACAAGCATGGATGAAAAACAAGAGTATATGAATGCTTATTTTTCGGATGTTGTGCATAGTAGGAATTATGTGGGGAAGTCTAAGTCCAATTGGACTTGGCTTCCAAAGGTCTAATCCCTTGGACCCAATGACCTTGGATACCATGATATGAAATTTTCTATCTTTAGGTACTCAAGGAAAAGAAAAAGAAAAGGAGCAACAAATTTAAATTTAGCTCCAAAGGGAATTGGATACTCGATAGCGGGTGCTCCAAACACATGACGGGTGACGCTCGATTGCTCTCCGGAGTGGTTCCCATTGCGAATGGAAACCGCGTCGTATTTGGAGGCAACGAGAGCGGAACCATCATAGGTGTTGGTAAAGTCGGTAACCCCTCTAAACCATTAATTAGTGATGTTTATCTTGTTAGTGGTTTAAATCACAATCGTATTTCAATAAGCCAACTTTGTGACAAAGGTTACAAAGTTAGTTTTGCGAAAGGATTGTGTCATATTTTAAGAAAAGATAATGATAAATTATTATTTTCCGGAACTCGTCATAAAGACATTTATATTTTGGATCTTCCTAAGTCATATGAACAATGTCTCGTTGCCAACACAAGTGAACAACACTTATGGCATCGACGCTTTGGACATGTGAACTTTGGAACACTTTATAAGCTTTCGAAATTAAATTCTATTAAAGGTTTTCCGAAGCTTGTTTTTGAAAAGAAAAGTTTTTGTGATTGTTGTCAACGTGGCAAGCTTCCTAAATCTTCATTTAAACCTAAGAAAAGCATCTCTACTAAACGGCCACTAGAGCTATTACATCTAGACTTATTTGGGCCAACTAGAGTAGCTTCCTTAGGAAATGCAAGGTATGGACTTGTCATCGTAGATGACTATTCAAGATTTACTTGGGTATTTTCATTGTGTAATAAAAATGAAGCTTTTGAAAACTTCACAATTTTTGTTAAGAAAGTACAAAATCTCTTAGGAACCACCATTGTCACTATTCGTAGTGATCATGGAGGTGAATTTGAGAATGAGTCTTTTGAGACATTTTGTGATGAAGTTGGTATTACTCACACCTTCTCTTTCCCTCGTGCACCTCCTCAAAATGGTGTAGTTGAGAGAAAGAATAGGACGCTAGTGGAGTGTGCTCGCACTATGCTTGATGATAGCCAACTTGGCCATCAATTTTGGGCGGAAGCGGTACACACCGCTTGCTATGTGTTTAATAGAATACTTTTGAGGCCCGGCACTAAACAAACTTGTTATGAATTGTTGTTTGGTAGGTTGCCTCAAGTTAAACATTTTCGTGTTTTTGGTTCGAAATGTTTTATTAAGAACACATATGGTAGTTTGGACAAATTCGATCCAAGATCCGATGAAGGGATTTTTGTTGGATATTCTTCACGTAGCAAAGCCTACCGGATATTCAACAAACGAACCTCAACGATCGAGGAGTCGCTTCATGTCTCATTTAATGAAGGATTTGTTCCAACTAGAATTTCAAATGATAATGATTCTTTGGATGTTTTATGTGATTCGTTTGATAATTCTAAGTCTAATGATTCTATTGATTCTATTGAGACTAACCCAACTAATGAAGTTGTTGAGAATGTTCCTAGTGATCAAGGTATTCCCAAGCGGCTTCATACCGTTCGCGACCATCCCCATGAGCAAGTCATTGGCAATATTCAAGATAGTGTCAAGACGAGATCGCAAGTCCACCAATTCGCAAATTGTGCCTTTGCCTCATCGATAGATCCAAAGAATATTAATGAAGCATGCGAAGATAGCACTTGGATCTTAGCCATGGAGGAGGAGCTCATTCAATTCGAGAGAAATGAAGTTTGGGAGCTTGTTCCATTGCCATCGAAGAACCACACCGTCATAGGGACAAAGTGGATCTTCAAGAACAAAACCGACGAAAACCAAGTCGTCGTCCGGAACAAAGCTCGGTTAGTTGCTCAAGGCTATCGAAAAGAGGAAGGTATTGATTTCGAAGAATCCTTCGCTCCGGTAGCTAGATTAGAATCAATTAGATTATTATTGTCTTTTGCATGCCATAAGAATTTTAAATTATTTCAAATGGATGTTAAAAGTGCATTTTTAAACGGAGATGTCGTTGAGGAAGTTTACGTTTCTTAACCTCCGGGCTTCATAAATGAAAAATTTCCAAATCATGTTTTTAAACTAAAGAAAGCTCTTTATGGGTTGAGACAAGCTCCTCGAGCTTGGTATGATCGCCTAAAGAATTTTCTTTTGGATTTGAATTTTAAATGGGTAAAGCCGATTCAACACTTTTTATTAAGCATGCGAATAATGATATTTTATTAGTTCAAATTTATGTTGATGATATCATTTTCAGTGCTACTAACTTTGCTCTTTGCGAAGAGTTTTCTAATGTTATGAAGGAACAATTTGAGATGAGCCACATGGGCGAACTCAAATATTTCTTAGGTCTCCAAATTCACCAATTGAACGATGCAATCTTCATCCACCAAACAAAGTACACGGTGGAGTTGCTAAAGAGATTTGGAATGGAGAATGCCTCCGGGAAAAAGACTCCTATGAGCACTACAACGCATCTTGATAAAGATACGGGCGGAAAAGATGTAGACATTCGTCTATATCGAGGTATGATAGGTAGTTTACTTTATCTTACCGCGAGTAGGCCCGATATTATGTTTGCCGTATGTATATGTGCTCGTTATCAGTCTCAACCTAAGGATTCTCACTTAGTAGCGGTTAAACGTATTTTTCGCTATCTAAGTTACACTTTAGATTTTGGATTACTTTATCCGAAATCTAGCACATATGAGTTAGTCTCATATAGTGACGTTGATTATGCGGGATGCAAATCCGACAGGAAAAGTACTAGTGGCACTTTCCATTTTCTAGGAAATTCTCTTGTCTCTTGGTTTTCCAAGAAGCAAAATTCGGTATCACTTTCAACCACCGAGGCGGAATACATTGCCGCCGGTGCCGCTTGTGCCCAGGTTCTTTGGATGAGACACACTTTGAAGGATTTTGGTAGTCATTGTGATACTAGCCCTATCATGGTGGACAACCAAAGTGCTATCTGTCTTTCAAAGAATCCGGTGCACCATTCCCGATCAAAACACATAGATGTCCGACACCATTTCTTAGATGATCATGTTGCTAAAAAGGACATCATATTAGTGTACGTTGAAACCCAAAAGCAAATCGCCGATATTTTCACGAAACCCCTAAAGGAGGACTCCTTTGTGCGGTTGCGTCGAGAATTGGGGATTATGGGTGAATCCGAGATATAGGATTCATATTTCATTCAAATTTCTTGCATGCTATTATATTTCGCGATATTTCATTCATGCTAGATTTATTGAATTTTTGGGAATTTTGTGTGATTTGTTCGAATTTATTGCTCGAAATCGTATTTCAATGTCGTATTTAAGATTTCGACGTTTTATGGGGTAATTTAGATGACTAATGAGAGAGTTATGATGTTTCATCCAAGTGGTTTGTGAAGAGAAATCAATTATCAATTTTTGGACTCTTCTAGTCGGTCTAAGTTCATTTGTCAACCGACTAGATGCTCATCTAGTCGGTCAGCAAGTGAACTCAGACCGACTAGATCAAGCTTTTATATAACTCCTATCTTTTTCTTTCGTTAGTCGGTCATAGTACACTTACCGACCGACTAGATTGAAAACTAGTCGGTCAGTGAATATACTGCGACCGACTAATTCTTGCCCTAGAAATTCATATGTGCCTCTGTTTCGACTTAGTCGGTTCAAGCTCATTGACCGACCGACTAGATCGTGATCTAGTCGGTCAGTACTTGAACTATGACCGACTAAGTGGGTTAGGGCATTTGTGTATTTTTGCTTCCAGACCGACTTAAACTCACTTTCATTCGACTAAAACTCACTTTTAGTCGGTTTGTCTCTCAGCTCAAGCCCGATAACTCCCAAAACCCGATCGAGCCCCTTCAAATTCTCGTCGACTCCGGCCATATCTTCGGCCATCCTGGCCGTCCGCCGCCGTCGCCTCCTCCTCCTAGGTATCTCCCTCCCTCTCCTAGGTCGATTCCTACCTTAGGGTTCGATTTTATCTCATCTAGCTCCTAGGGTTTCCGAATTGTTTCACTTAGGGCTTGTGCATCTAGGGTTTGTGTGTTCGGATTTCTTTTGATCTCTAGAGCTTGTGTTGCTAGTAGTTTGTGTTGCTTGTACTCGTCGTGCCACGACCATGGCAAAGACGAGGATTCCAATCACTCCCTCTGGGGCATCCCCCATGACCGTAGAACAACCTACCGCTAGGAATCCACCTAAGCCTAAGCGTCATGCCAAGTCTACCCAAGCCTCTCCGTCGTCGCCTCCTCCTAAGAAGCCTAGGACTGCCACAGCTAAACCCCGCAAATCTAAATCCAAGAAGCCCATACTCCAGTCTCCGGCTAATCCTCCCAATTCCGACACTGAATTTGTGCCTGAGGATGAGCCTATCACTAGGGAACCCACTCCTCCTCTCCGTCCTAGGACTTGCCAGACAAAGGGAAAGTGCCCAATGCCAGCGGGGGGTGGTGACATATCGTTGTGTCGCGATGACCCTATGTGTCTCGCGGCCTACAACCGTATTGAACACTGCCCGATGTTATTGGAGCACTACGTCCAGTTTTCTGATTTCCTTGGCTTAGCCGATCTTCTGTCCTATAGTGGTCTTCTTGATTATCTTCGATATGATCCTAAGGCCAATCCCAAACCGTATCCTCGCCTCGTGAAATTGTTTTATGCCAATCGCGTTCGAGGCCAGTACGATGCCAGCCACTCCATTGAGACGACTGTCTTGGGAACTCCTATAGTTCTCACGGAAGAAATCTTGGGGGAGATTCTTGGTTGTTCGTCGTGTGGTCTCCTTCCTTCAGATATTTCCGTCGACGACATTTCTTCCTTGGATCAGTCAGTTCTTTCAGATATCTTCCAGGTTATCCCCTCCGCATTCATTGGTGTTCCATCGAAATCTTTCAAGCCGAATGCATGTGTCCTTAACCTGATCTTGAAGTCATGTCTTCTACCTAAGTATGGATCATCTTCACTTCCATCCCAGCCGTTCTTGAAATTGATCTACGCTCTTTTCTTGGGATGCGAGATTAATTGGGCTCGCGTAATACTCGATAAGATGGACTCTTTCGAGTGTATACGCAAGACCAATAAGTCTGCGCATATTCCATACCCTTGCCTGTTGACCCTCGTGTTTCGTCATTTCCGAGTCCCTCTCCCTCCTGACGATGAGCGTCCCTTGGGTACGCCTCTGAACGCGACGGCCGTGAAGAAATCTCTAGCGGCGCTTCGTCACGTGCAGAGGTCTACCACATCTGCTTCTCAGGCGACTCCCTCTGCTGCTGGTGCCCCCTCTCGTCCTGCTACTTTGGATGATGTCATACGGATACTTCGTCGGCACGAGTCTCGCTTGGCTCGTACCGAGGAGGTAGTCTGCCGTATGGCTCGTTAGATGGGCATTGAGCTTCCTCCGTCCGTGTCTGAGGACGAGGAGATGGACGATGAGGAGCTTGACGAGCTTGTCACTTCTTTAGCCCGTGGCGATGAGGCCACTGCTGCTGCTGCTACATCTTCTGCTCCTGGTGTTGGCACCTCTACCGGTGCTCCAGAGACCTCTGCTGCAGTAGTTCAGACTTCTGAGCCTGCTGCCTCTCCTGCTGACACTCCTGATGTGCCTGCTGATGTTGAGCCTGTTGCTGTTGCTTCCACACCTGCCCTGACGATTCCATCTGTTGAGACACCTCTACTCCCTGCAGAGCCTGAGTCCACTCCGTCGACTGGACCCACGGAGACTGCAGATCCAGCCTCTTCCTCGTGATTGTCTGTTTCGAGGACTCTCCACTACACTTCGGATGATATATTTTTTAGTGAGAGTATTTTGGGTTTGGATGGGGTTTGAGAGTTGTGTTGATGTATTTTTGAGCTTTCAGGGTTTCGGTGTTGATTGTTTTGATATACTTTGGATGATGTTGTGATGATGGTTATTTTGTTGTATTTTGATGTTGACGATGATGATGTATCTTTTGATGTTTATATCCATGGTCGTTTGTATTTTGATGTACTCGTTGGGATATCTCTTTGGATGTACTCATGATGTTATCATTTATATATATACATCGTCGTTCTCTTTGTCCTAATTCGTCGTGCACATTTAATATTCGTTCAATGCATATAATGTGTGAATTCGTCGCTCGACGCATGGAAACTTGGTTAAATAGATTTAAATTCTAGAATTGTATAGAATTGTTTTCCATGCACAAATTTAACCAAGAATATTGAATATTGAAGAGTATGTTTCTTTATTCAAGAAATGAATAATTATTTGGTATTTTTGATGTTTTTGATTATTTTTTTTGATAATGGACATTTTGGCACACCTTGATTTGATTTCCACATTTTTCCCTAGGTGTCAATTTGGTCCATCGTCATTGTCCACGACTCCCGATGTTGGATTTTCCATTTCCTAGTTGTTGTCGTTGTATGCCCCCCATTTTTGGGATAATGCCAAAGGGGGAGAGATAATGATAATAAATAGCGCAAATGAAAATTTAACTCAATTTCCAAGAATCTAGTTTGATATGTTAGATTCAGTGGGAGTTAAGATACATATAAGGATTTTCAAAATCCGATATTTCGAAAATTGATTCTATTTATTTATCTTACTCGTCTGCTTGATGCAATTCATATATATTCATTTTGGAATTAACGTGTCATCAATGCAGGGGGAGTAAGTATTTTACATTTGAATCATTATTTTTGATTATTATTTATGTTGGTTTGTCATCACCAAAAAGGGGGAGAATGTTGAATATTGGACTCCCCGAATTTGGTTTTGATGATGAGCAAACATAAATAATCCATGAACTAACAATTTGTGAGCGCAGTTTTGGAGATCATCGCCAAATTCACGAGAACATTCAAAGCGACATCTCAACACTTCCCAAAGCTCGTATTCATGCCTAAAGCTTCGTTGAAGCTCTTGCGCCGTTTTGGAAGTTATGAAGATTCAATCGAAGCTCTCGAAGACCGTTTATTAAGGTTTTATTTATAGTCTTTTAGCTTCGATATATAGAATGTTAAGCCTTGAGTATATCTTACGTTTCTATCTTCATTACGCTCATTTCGTAGCTCTATGATCCTTGCACAAGTTCATTCTAACTTCCTCGAAGCATCGCGCTTCGATTCGGACTTTATTGTGCATGTTAGTTGGTACAAGAACAAGTACTGACCGACTAGATGGTGATCTAGTCGGTCGGCAACTGTTCTTGGACCGACTAGTTTGATTCCTTAATTTCTTGGACTTTACTGTTTACAGTTAGTCGGTCTACGTTGACTCACCGACCGACTAGTTTGTGAACTAGTCGGTCAGTGATGCTTCTTTGACCGACTAGTTGTGACTTACTGTTCATGCTAAATTTCTCCTAAGCTACTGTTTATCGTTAGTCGGTCTAAGAACGTTTGGTGACCGACTAGTTGACAATCTAGTCGGTCAACTTTTGTTCTTGGACCGACTAAGTCACTTTGTACTCAGACTAATTCTTTTTGCTCTTAGTCGGTCTACGTTCATTGGCTGACCGACTAGTTGTGAAACTAGTCGGTCAGACAGTCTTCTTGGACCGACTAGATTTCTAGGTCTGAAATTCTATCTCTTCTCAGATCTACTCTTAGTCGGTCCACGTTGTTTGACTGACCGACTAGTTGATGAACTAGTCGGTCAGTGATTGTTCTTTGACAGACTAATTCTCACAGATTTCTATCCGTTGGAGAATGACCTAACTTGTTTTTATGGGACCCTATAAATACGAACCTAGGTCATTTCTATCTAGGTTAGAGCTGCCATTAAGAGATTCATTGAGTTCTAAAGAGATAGCCATTCTCACTCAAATCAAAAGCTCTCTTCCTCACAAGAAACCCATTCTCTCTCATTCCTAGATCTAGAATCCATCTAGAGAGAAGGTTGTTCTTGGTGAGCTCTTCAAGCTATTGCTTGATCCAAGTCTCCAAATCATTCCTAGGCACCGATTGCTGGTCATTTCCTTGGTGCTAGGTCTTGGTGACTTCATCTTCCTCAAATCCTTCATTTCACCATTTGGGTAAGAAAAACTCAAGGTATAGGATTTTGTGGTAAGATTGTTTATTTCATTTAAACTCTTTAATATTGCTAATTGGTTCTCTCGGTTGTGAGAGAAGATTGTGATCCCGGGTTGTGGGATTCACTTTGCCATTGCATGTATGATTTGATCTTGTGAAGGTTTTTCACAAGATATTCATAGTGGAAATCTTAGGTTAGGGTTTCTAACCTAAGTATCCGGAGGGGATCCGGGTGGTTGGGACGTAGGATCACCGGGAACAAGTCGGGGAGACATGGGTGGATCCGAACCCATTAACATCGTTTGTTAGCATTGTTAATTTTGTGTTGTCATTCAATTTAAGCTTCCGCAAATTGATTTGGTAGTTGTTTGCAATTTAATTTGGAATTATACTCCTTATTATTTTAAAGTACTATTCACCCCCCCTTCTAGTACTTGTGCAGTAGCTGGTAGGGCATTACACTCACCGCCAACGCCGACACCCACCATTACCATGCAATGAGAACAGACATTGACACTTCTTGGTTTTAACTGGCCTGTCGGTCGTTTTTTCCTTTCGGTGTCACCTGTAAACCCCGCTTCTTTCACATGCACCAACTTTGCATGTGAAAGAAGCGGGGTTTACAGGTGACACCGAAAGGAAAAAACGATCGACAGGCCAGTTAAAACCAAGAAGTGTCAATGTCTGTTCTCATTGCGTGGTAATGGTGGGCGTCGGCGTTGGCGGTGAGGAGTGAAGGTTAACAGTCGTTGAGGGCAGGCACAACCATCAAGCTGCTAAATATGTCGAGGGCCATTCCGATGAAGGGCAGCAGGAATCCTATCGGAAGTTTTACATGCAAAGCGACAACATTCTTGTTGTCCCTTTTTACACGGTGACGTGCATTATAAATTTATTTGCATGGAAGGTAGGATTCTCCTACAGGACTGTCAAAATTTCAGCCGGCCTCAGCGTGCTATTTGCCAAATCTCTCAATGATTCCATCTCCGTTCCCTGCAACTGCCCTTCATCGGAATGGCCCTCGACATAATTAGCAGCTTGATGGTTGTGCCTGCCCAGCTGCCCTCAATGACTGTTAATCTCCACTGAACGCTGGATTTTTTTACGACATAAATAGTACCTTGGATTTTTGTACCTTCTCGAGCAATCTCAACCGTATCTGCATGCATGTAAAATCACCAAATTTCTACATCATTTTCCACCCAATTGAATAAGAATTACACCTATAGTGTATTTAAAAGTATATACTTACCAAATGGAATACCTCAAAAATCCCTACTTTCACACCCAAGAAAGGAAGAAAATGCTCATGTATCCTAGAAGGTCCGCTGACCGCTGAGATCTTCTGGGAAGATTTGAAGGTGCATTTTGGTTGCAAATGCTACTACTCTGACCGCTGAGATCTTCTTGGAAGATTTGAAGGTGCATTTTGGTTGCGAAGTTAGACTGATTTCATTGGAGTCATCTTCTACCGCCATCCCATTCTCTTTACAGGCATCTACATCATGAAGGAAATGGTCCACGACTCCACATTGAAATAGCAGGAGTAACTTTCAATTTTATCTTCCATTTACCATGGTATATTTCTACATCAAGCAGAATGAAGCAATGGTTAGAACTTGTCCGGTTAAACTGAGAAACAAATATATTGTAAGAAAAATATGTAGAATACCGTGGCTATACGAGGAAGATCCGAGAAGCAGAATACTTGGCAGATGTAATTGAAACCGTTGTGGCGCGACCTCGGTGGTAATCGCTGTTGCCGGTTGCTCCCGAAGGTTAACACAGCAGCCCCTGGCCGCGTCCACACTTGGCTACATATCGTGGCTATACGAGGAAGATCCGAGAAGCAGAATACTTGGCAGATGTAATTGAAACCGCTGTGGCGCGACCTCGGTGGTAATCGCTGTTGTCGGTTGCTCCCAAAGGTTAACACAGCAGCCCCTGGCCGCGTCCACACTTGGCCAGAGACTTTGGATTTTGCACAGTATAGCTACCCAGGAGAACGGGATGAAGCACAGAAGAATTTTTGGAAGAAGCAATTTTTCCGTGTATTTTCTTGAGGAAAGCAGTGGGATATAAATAGAATTCAAAAAATAGCTGTTATGAATTCAAACGGTCAAATATTAAACGAGTATTAAAATAGGCTTTGAATGCTGCGTATTAAAGCGAGGCTTTAACTGCGTATTTATTGAGAGGTTTTGAATGCTGCAATCAAATTAGCTGTTACCAACATTTTAGAATGAGACGCCATTTATTATAGACGATTTGGACTGCCCATGGATGAGGATGATACTACAGTTGATTTACTGTGAGTCATGGAAAGAACCCGTGAGTCTACAGTTGTTGAGCTCGTGAATATACAGTATATACAGATGTTGCGGTGTGAGTAATTTTTGAGGGTAATGTCAAACACAAAGCGAAATTTTTGAGGGCGTTCACGGTCAATTTATAGTGAAATTGACCATTCAAATTGATGAGTATAAGTCCGTTATCCTACAGCGAGCCCTTCATTG
>JAULAV010006711.1:0-16001 GCA_030789695.1 Scilla litardierei | reverse complement strand
CCGCCCGATCGCGATCCAACGGCCACCTACCATCCGCTCGAAGTCAAAAATTGCGGGCGCCGCTGAGTCAGCCGCGGGCGACGTGGCGTAATATCCACCGTCGGATCTCCATCCAACGGTCCAGACGCTGCCGACTTCGAGTCAGCGCTGGCGGGCGGCTCGTGGGTCCGGGTCAGCTGAGGCGGGCGCTGAACGCAGCTGATCCGCGTCGACGTGGCGCAATCGCGATCGTCCATCCGAAATCCAACGGTTGCCGACAGCGCGAAAATTACGGGTGCGGGTCCCAGCGGCTTTAAACCCGCGACGCCGACCGTATCGGATCCCCTCGCACAGTGTCAAAACCCGTTAACTCAATTCTATAAATACCAATGTACATCTCTTCACATTTTCATCAATAAGTGGAGTTCTAGAGATCCAAATTGAGTTCCGCAAGAAGCGTTGCGACCGTGACTTCATCCCTGACGCAGTGACAGCAAGTTGAGCAGCTAGTTCCTCCTGTGCAGCAAATGAGATCATTTTGAGTGAGGAACTTCTACCGACTACTTCCACGGGGACAACGACTACTTCTTCTACTGACATCCGATCATCATTCCGTAAGAAGCGTTGCGAAGCTACTGATGTGCTGAAAGACGACAACCAGAGAGATCTTCACAAATGAGCTTTCTAAACTCTTGATCTTATTTATCTGTGAAGTTATTAATGTTTTGATCAGCATTTCTGTAATATAATTTCTTCCGCTATTTGGGACTTTGGGAACCAAACTTGTTGGGGCAAGTTGGGTTGGGGAGTGATACTTGTATGTTTCTTTTTGGCTTTGGTGAGCTTGAGTTGGTCTGACAGGTTGGTGTTGGTGCACCAATCTAAGGGAGATTGTAACTTCTTAAAGAAACAGTATAAGTGATTGCTCATTGGGGTGGACGTAGGTCATGGGGACCGAACCACGTTAAATTCTGTGTCTTCTGTGAATGCTTTGATTGTCCAATTCCTAAACTGCATGCTGTAAACTAGGCTTAATTTTTATCTTGCGATAATTTGGTCAAAGGCCTATTCACCCCCCCTCTAGGCCTTATTTAGATCCTACAAGTGGTATCAAAGCTCCAGACCTGGCCATTTGAGTCTAGTTCATAATGAATACATATGATTCAGCATTTGCTGAAGGACAGTCTATAGTTAGACCACCCAAATTTAATGGGACTGATTTTGCTTACTGGAAAGCTAGGATGAAAATTTTCTTAGTCTCTTCAGATCTTGAAATTTGGAAAATTGTTGCTAAAGGCTATCACCCACCTACAATCAAAATTGAAGATATTGATGTACCAAAACCAGAAGATAAATGGGATGATAACGATAATAAACTTTATGCTCTGAATGGTAAAGCTATGAATGCAATTATCTGTGCACTTGACAGAACTGAGTTTAACCGTATATCTCATTGTCTTACTGCGCAGGAAATCTGGAACACTCTCGAAGTCACTCACGAAGGAACCTCTCAGGTGAAGGAGTCCAGATTAGCGCTGCTGAGCTCAGAGTACGATGGTTTCCACATGCTACCAGGAGAATCCATCAAGGACATGTACACTCGCTTCACCGACATCGTATACAACTCAAAAGCCTTGGGAAAGTCTTACGACAGCATCGACCTCATTCGGAAAATCCTAAGAGCGCTTCCTAGTTCCTTCCGACCTAAAGTGACGGCCATCCAAGAAGCTAGAGATCTCACTAAGCTGAAGCTGGATGATCTGATTGGGAATCTGTTATCCCATGAGCTGGAACTCAAAACCGTCGAGACAAGAGAAAAAGGTGAGGCTAAACCTTTAAAGACCATCGCTCTCAAAGCCGAAGAAAGTGACAAAGAAGATCTCGACGAGGAACATGCACTGATGGTCAGAGGATTCCGACGCTTCATCAGAACTCCTGCCGGAAAATCTGAAATGGCAAAAAGGTTCAATCGTTTTAATAAGTTTAATCCTTTGAATTCCTCATCTGAACAGAATACTACTAAAAGTGTTCAATGTTTCAACTGCAAGAAATTTGGACATTTCATGAAAAACTGTCCAACAAAGAACGCGTCATCCGAAGCCAAAGGGAAATCATTTGCGGTAACATGGGATGATGACGATGAAGACGAACCACAAGACGAGGTAGCGCAATCATCACTTTGCCTAATAGGTGAAAGCGACACGAACAAGGTAAGAGATGAATTTTCTTTACCAGAATTAATGAACATTTGTGAAAACATGAATTCAGAAATTACTTCTCTTGAATCCTCTATAGAAAATTATAAAGAAATGAATTTCCAACTACAGCAGGAAAATTATAATGTTTTGCAAAATGAAATAAAATTGAAAAATGAAATTGCATCGCTCAAAATTAGCATTGAAAAACTCAAAGGAAAGTCTAGTATTACTGAAGCTATACCTTGTCAGACTTGTGCTTCATTAAAGCTAGAAATTAAGAATGGTAATGAAAAGATTGTTGGCCTAAATAAAAGAATAGAAACTCTCACTAAAAATGAAGATAATGTTAGAAAGAGTTTTATAAATAAAAGTGTCATGCTTGTAAATGAAAACATCTTTTTGAAATCCAAAGTCTCTGATTTAGAACTGAGTATCAGAAAATTTGGTGTATGAAGGAAATCACTAGACATCATTCTTGGATACCAGTCAATCAAAAACGATAAACAAGGACTAGGATTTGGAAATGTTTATAATGAAAACATGATAAAGAAAAATCATTACATCAAGAAAAAGAAACGGAACGCCAAATGTTATACCTGTGGTTCTTTTGAGCATTTATATAGAAATTGTTGTTATAAGAACCAAAACATGAAGTTCAAACAAGTATGGGTTCCGAAAGGTACTATGACTAACCATTGTGGACCTATTTGGCTACCCAGGTCACACATACCTTGTTCTTCTTATGTGTAGGGACTCAGCGTGGCTAAGGAACAACTGTGTGAGTGGTATTTGGATTCAGGCTGCTCAAGACACATGACAGGGAACAGCGACAAGTTCCTTAGCCTCGTGAAGCAAGAAGGAGGAAGTGTTACATTAGGGGACAACGGCAAGTGCAAGGTAATGGGTAAAGGTATTGTTGGCAACAATACTTTTAAAATTTCTGACGTCCTCTGGGTTGAAAATCTCAAACACAACCTCATCTCCATAAGCCAACTCTGTGACAAAGGTATGAAAGTACTTTTTGATGAGAAAATTTGTAAAATTTATGACTCGGTCACAGGTAATACCCTCTTCATAGCCAATAGGAAAAATAATGTTTATACAATAATAATTGAAGAAATGACAATTGCTAAATGTTTGATTGGCAGGGAGGAGGAGGCTATACTATGGCACCGGAGACTATCACATGCCAGCATGAAGTTGCTACATAAGCTGGAGAATAAAAACCTAGTCCGAGGCTTGCCACATCAACAGTACGAGAATGGTAAGTTGTGTGTTGCATGCACAAAAGGTAAGCAAACTAGATCCACTTTTACGGGAATTCGGGAAGTTACCACTTCACGAGTCCTAGAATTGATTCATATGGATTTGTTTGGGCCTATCGATGTTGCTAGCCTCAATGGAAAGAGATTTTGTTTTGTTTTGATCGATGATTTTTCTAGATATACATGGGTTTACTTCTTAGCCAAGAAATCGGATTCCTTTGAAAATTTCCAAAATTTTTGTAATCAAGTTTCAAATGAGAAAAATCAGTGATCACGGTGGTGAATTTGAAAACTCTGTTTTTGAAAACTTCTGTTTGGAAAAAGGGATCTTACATGAATTTTCTTCTCCTAGAACACCTCAACAAAACGGGGTGGTCGAAAGAAAGAATCGAACTTTAAAAGAGATGGCAAGAAGCATGCTTAATGATTATTCTCTTCCTATGTATTTTTGGGCCGAAGCAGTGAATACAGCCTGCTATGTCTGCAACAGGGTTATGCTTAGACCTTTAATGAACAAAACATCCTATGAACTGTGGCATGGCAAGACTCCTAACATTTCATATTTCAGAGTATTTGGATGCAGGTGTTTCATTTTAAACACAGGAGATCAGCTGGGGACATTTGAATCCAAATCAGACGAAGGAGTGTTCGTAGGATATTCATCAAGGAGCAAAGCATACATGATCTACAATAAACGAACCTTAACTGTTGTTGAGTCAATTAATGTGAAATTTGATGAAGCTGAAATAGATCTTTTAAATTGCAGGGAAACTGAAGATGCAGACAAGGAAACTTCAGAGCCTGAAAACATAGCTGAACCATCTGAAGGCCAAAAGGAAGCTGAACCAGAAGTAACACAAGGACATAGACTGGAAAGAGGAGAGCTCAGGTTCAATCCACATCATCCACCTGAGCTGATCATGGGGACTCCTACGGAAGGTATACGCACTCGATCCACTTTCAATAACTTGTGTGCCTTATGCATTCATGGTGACCTCATTTCTGAAATTGAACCTAAGAACGTTGAAATCGCTTTAACTGATGAAAGTTGGGTTATGGCCATGCATGATGAGATTAATCAGTTTGATAGAAATAATGTTTGGACATTAGTGCCCCGACCTGATAATTACCCAATTGTTGGCACTAAATGGATTTTCAAAAACAAACTTGATGAATCTGGAAATGTAATCAGAAATAAGGCAAGATTAGTGGCCAAAGGATATAACCAGATTGAGGGAATTGATTGTGATGAAACTTTTGCACCTGTTGCTAGATTAGAAGCCATTAGAATATTACTGGCTTTTGCAAGTTTCAAAGGTTTTAAATTGAAGCAAATGGATGTGAAAAGTGCATTTTTAAATGGTTATTTGAAAGAAGATGTTTTTGTTGAACAACCCCCTGGTTTTGAAAGTCATAGTTTTCCAAATCACGTTTACAAGTTGCAAAAGGCTTTGTATGGTCTGAAGCAAGCTCCCAGAGCTTGGTACGACCGTCTCAGTTCATATCTTTTGGAAAATAACTTTAAAAAGGGTAGTGCAGACAACACTTTGTTTATCTTGCATGAACAGGATCATTTTCTTATTGTTCAGATTTATGTGGACGATATTATTTACGGTGCTACTAATGATCTTTTATGCCAAAAGTTTGAAAAGGTTATGCAGGATCAATTTGAGATGAGTCTGGTCGGAGAGTTGAAATACTTTTTGGGCTTTCAAGTAAGACAAACTGGAGATGGCATATATGTTTCACAAACCAAGTACATAAAAGAACTGTTGAAGAAATTTGGGATGGAAAATGCAAAGCCAATGCGAACTCCAATGAGTCCGACGACGAAGCTTGAAAAGGATGACAAAGGTATAAATGTGGACCAAAAGCTTTATCGAGGTATGATTGGGTCCTTACTCTATTTAACTGCATCTAGACCAGACATCATGTTTTCTGTCTGTTTGTGTGCACAATTTCAAGCCTGTCCAAAAGAATCACATTTGATAGCCATTAAGAGGATTTTTCGATATCTTATTCACACTCCTACACTTGGACTATGGTATCCCTCTTATGGTAATCTTAATTTGGTTGGCTATGCTGATGCTGATTATGCTGGTAGTATGATTGATAGAAAGAGCACTAGTGGAACATGTTTTATGCTAGGACATTCATTGGTTTCTTGGTCTAGTCGTAAGCAGAACAGTGTTGCTTTGTCCACTACTGAAGCTGAGTATATTGCCCTTGGCAGTTGCTGTGCCCAAGTACTTTGGATGATGCAAACCCTGTCTGACTACGGCTTGGATCTTAGAAAAGTTCCATTACGATGTGATAGTAAGAGTGCTATAGATCTTTCTAATAATCCTGTTCATCACTCTCGGACAAAACACATAGATGTAAGACATCATTTTCTTAGAGATCATTTGGCAAAAGAGGATGTATCCATTGAATATATTTCTACTGATTCTCAGTTGGCAGATATCTTTACAAAACCTTTGCCAGAAGATCGTTTTTGTCGTCTACGTCTAGAACTGGGCATTATTGATTATATTTAGAGTGAAAATATTATTTGGTGTGCTTTTATTGTTTTTGTGTGGTGTGCTACAAAAAGAAAAATAAAAAAAAAATGAAAAAGAAAAATAAAAAAAATGAAAAAGAAAAATATAAACAGAAAGGGAAAGTGAATTGTCTATCTCCTCCTTTTGCATTTTTTTTTCATCAGATACAACTTTAAATGCAAAACATATGTCTTATGGATTTTGAATATTATATTCTTAACAATGCTTGCATTCAAAGACTACATGCTTAATTAGGTCATCTTCATTAATGAGTAACTAACGTTTTTCATCATCCAATCACACTTACACAGATAAATATGTTTTTTGATATGGATTTGAAATATTGAATAAGAAAAGTGGTTGTTGGTGGACTAATTTATGTTTTAATGGGATATGATGTTTCAAGGCATGCGTAAAAAGAAAAGCTCTCATCAAAATATACGTGTATAAAAAGAATAGCAAGACGGGTGTCTTCAAAATATATACACAGAGCTTCGTATGAAAAATGGATACGATCCATGTCCTTGATACTACCCTTGGACATCCAACTTATGCTATAAATGTCATTTTTTAGCGTTGGTGTTAAGTCCGTCAAGCACTGCCATTTCACATTAAAAAATCCTTCTCGGTCATGTTTGGAATTGGTAACTTGAACTCATATTACATGAGAAGGGGAAACTCAATCTTTGATGTTCATATATTCAGTGGAAAAGATGGTTATGACAGGATGTCTTCCTTATTACCTCTCCATATGTACTAAACATTTGATCATCACACTTGAGCACGGAGATGAATTATGGTAGTTATGACTTAGTGATTATTGCTTATTTATTCATTGTGGTCAAACGATGTATTGCCTTTTGTTTTGGTTTATAATGTTCAATTTTCCATTCCTCATATGTTATTTCATACATTTTTTGATGAAAACAAAGGGGGAGAGAAATATTAAGATTGAGCATGTCAGAGATAGGGGGAGCATGTCAATAGGGGGAGCATATCATTTTGCCATTCATGCTCATATTCATGCTTCACACACTCACACACTTCACACATTTTTGATGTAATCTTAATGCCTGGTTTGTTCTCATCAAAAGGGGGAGATTGTTGGAAACAGCATCCTAACCTATGTTTGATGATAACAAACCCTACTGAACTATTCTAATATGTTTGTTGAGTGTGTCACAGGTCCATATAGTCATGATTGCTCAGGTTACACATGAACGTACTCAAGTACGTTGAAATACGGAGCTGAAACTTCATTTGGAATTACACAAGCTGATCAAACAAGAGAGTATAGCTATGAAACTCTACCCTAGAGTTAATCATAGGCTATAAATAGCATGGGAATTTTCTCAGGATTTATGGAGATTGTTTGAAGTCCAAATACGGGGAAATACGAGAAAATACTGAGTATACAAAGAAGAAACTTTTTCTACAAGAGGTGAAATGAGGTGAAAAATTTCTCACCTATCAATATGAAGCTATGGGATTTTTGAGAATTATTTCAGAATTTTTGGGATTTATTTTATGCCCAAATATGCAAGAATACAGTGAAAATACTCTGAGAATACGACATACGACACTGTTCCTTTATACGGCTTCAACGCAGCTCCATACGGCTGACGTGGCATGATCTGGGCCGTACATTTCGCATCTGACGGTCGCTCGAAGCGGGGCGACGTGGCCGCTTATCCGCCGCCCGATCGCGATCCAACGGCCACCTACCATCCGCTCGAAGTCAAAAATTGCGGGCACCGCTGAGTCAGCCGCGGGCGACGTGGCGTAATATCCACCGTCGGATCTCCATCCAACGGTCCAGACGCTGCCGACTTCGAGTCAGCGCTGGCGGGCGGCTCGTGGGTCCGGGTCAGCTGAGGCGGGCGCTGAACGCAGCTGATCCGCGTCGACGTGGCGCAATCGCGATCGTCCATCCGAAATCCAACGGTTGCCGACAGCGCGAAAATTACGGGTGCGGGTCCCAGCGGCTTTAAACCCGCGACGCCGACCGTATCGGATCCCCTCGCACAGTGTCAAAACCCGTTAACTCAATTCTATAAATACCAATGTACATCTCTTCACATTTTCATCAATAAGTGGAGTTCTAGAGATCCAAATTGAGTTCCGCAAGAAGCGTTGCGACCGTGACTTCATCCCCGACGCAGTGACAGCAAGTTGAGCAGCTAGTTCCTCCTGTGCAGCAAATGAGATCATTTTGAGTGAGGAACTTCTACCGACTACTTCCACGGGGACAGCGACTACTTCTTCTACTGACATCCGATCATCATTCCGTAAGAAGCGTTGCGAAGCTACTGATGTGCTGAAAGACGACAACCAGAGAGATCTTCACAAATGAGCTTTCTAAACTCTTGATCTTATTTATCTGTGAAGTTATTAATGTTTTGATCAGCATTTCTGTAATATAATTTCTTCCGCTATTTGGGACTTTGGGAACCAAACTTGTTGGGGCAAGTTGGGTTGGGGAGTGATACTTGTATGTTTCTTTTTGGCTTTGGTGAGCTTGAGTTGGTCTGACAGGTTGGTGTTGGTGCACCAATCTAAGGGAGATTGTAACTTCTTAAAGAAACAGTATAAGTGATTGCTCATTGGGGTGGACGTAGGTCATGGGGACCGAACCACGTTAAATTCTGTGTCTTCTGTGAATGCTTTGATTGTCCAATTCCTAAACTGCATGCTGTAAACTAGGCTTAATTTTTATCTTGCGATAATTTGGTCAAAGGCCTATTCACCCCCCCTCTAGGCCTTATTTAGATCCTACAAAGACCCCCGAAGACCCAGACTTACTGGAAATTCTCAGGGTTTCTTACTCGGCTGAGCGACTTTTGTCACTCGGCCGAGTGAGCCGCGCTGCCTGTAGCGTAAATTGCGATTTTCAGGCTGCGCAGGGGCATTTTGGTCACAGTTTTTTGGACGATTTTAGGGGGTATTTAACCCCAGTTTTTGGCCTAGGTTAGAGAGCTTTTCTTTTACTTTTGCAGCTTTTTAGATTAAACTTTTTAGCTTTTGATTATTGTGATTGGAGATGAGAGAAAAGTTTATTTTTGTTGGATTCTTGGAGAACTCTATTGGTTTGTCTCCCTCTCCATTAAAAATCTTATTTTTATTGCTTATTTGAATATTGTGATGAATCCTATTGTTATTTCCATTGATTATTTTTGCATTTGTGATATGAATTGTGAGTAGTCCTTACGTCTTGGGGCGTGGGGATGAACCCTACGAGCCCAATTTCTGATTTGTGATGATTTGGTAGAAATATTGCTAGAATTGCTATTAGGGTTAGTTTGGGATTGATTTATTACGGATAGCTAGGTGTTCATATCGATTGGGATTTGCAAGAGATTGGATCCCAATTCGATAGGAAACCCTAGAAATCCGAATTGGGTTGAAATCGAGTTTCCGTAGTATCGGTTTGCAAGAGATTGGACCGATACTAGGGTTCTCGGTTGCAATTCCATGCCGATACCCGTTTGCAAGAGATTGGACGGGTAGGAACTATCCCAACCTAGGTCGCGGCCCGAGTTTGCACGAGAGTGGGCTCGGGACGCGATTGAACGATGATGTTGATCCTAATGCTAGCTCACCTAGGCTAGGGTTTGCAAGAGATTGGACCCAAATCTAGGTTAGCTATAGACCGGTAACAGCGCGAGAGCGTGAGCTAGGTTTTACATTCAGTTGCAACTAGTTCATCCGAAATTCTACCTTAGCAATGTTGATACCAATGAATCACATTGACAAGATACGGTGAGTAGCGGGGATTCCACATTCCCTAGGCGTCCTTTATTTGATTTTATATCCCCATATTTTGTCTGATGATTGTGACAGGATCGCCAAAAGGCAAATTCCATCTTTTCTGTTCCTATAGCCAGGTTGTTCGGAGAAGACACCATCATTCGTCATCCCTGTGTTCGATAACCCGCTCGCCGCTACACCGTGCGCTTGCGGTAAAACTACACGGTCGCTCTTTTTGGGTGTATATCCGGAAGCGATCAGGGAGTCACAAATTACCTTTTGTATTATTTGACTTGTGGAGGTTTTTCACAAGTATTTCATAGTGGAAATCTTGAGTTAGGGTTTCTAACTCAAGTATCCGGAGGGGATCCGGGTGGTTGGGACGTAGGATCACCGGGAACAAGTCGGAGAGACTTGGGTGGATCCGAACCCAGTAATATCTATTGTTAGCATTGTCTATTTTGTTGTTGTCTTCAATTTAAGCTTCCGCAAATTGATTTGGTAGTTGTTTGCACGATAATTAGGAATTATACTCCTTGTTATTTTTAAAGTACTATTCACCCCCCCTTAGTACTTGTGTTGTAGCTTGTAGGGCATTACATTTGGTATCAGAGCCATATACTTAGCTATGTCTGCCAACGACAACAAGACCGTGCGTCCACCTTCCGACTATGGCACCTTCAGGAACCGTGAAGGAGCATCCTCGGTGATGGAAGGACATTCCTCAACGAGGCCTCCATTCTTCAACAGTACCAACTACAGGTACTGGAAATGCCGGATGGAAAATTTCCTCCGGAGTGCATCTCTATGGAGGACCACGATGAAGGAATACGTCGAGCCCACCGAAGAAGACTTTGAGAAATGGACAACCGCGGAGGTCGCCGCGGAGGTAAGCAATGCCAAGGCAATGAACGCCTTGCAATGCGCATTGGAGCCCGAGGACTTCAATAAGATATGCACATGTAAGAGTGCATATCAAATTTGGAACTCCCTCCTCATACTACATGAAGGGACGAGTAGGGTAAGAGACTCTAAACTCGTTGTTGTTAACAAAGATTACGAAATGTTTCATATGCAAAAGAGTGAGAAGATGAAGGAGTATTATGCTCGCTTCGTCGACATCATAAACGAGTTGGAGACTCTCGATAAAACCTACACCCAAAAGGAGAAGTGTTCGAAGCTTATCGAAGGACTTCCTTCCTCTTGGGAAAAGCGTACCTTCGCCATCGAGGAAGGTAATGATATGAATAAGTACACCGTAGTTCAACTAATGGGTACTTTAATGTCATACGAGGTACGCAAGGATAGCAAGCTAAAATTGCAGGAAAAGATGAAGTCCTACCTAAAGCAAGACGAGCCAAAGAAGAAGGCTATTGATTTCAAGGCCGCTCCATCCACATCCACATCAACCGATGATGAAGACTCGGAAAACGAGTTGGACTTGGAGTCCATGGCAGTCATGGCCAAGAAGTTCAACCGTTTCTTCCGAAAAGGTAACTATAAGAACAAAGCTAAATTTGGTTCTTCTAACGCCTCTTCCTCTCCTCTTTGTGTTTCAAGTGCAATAAGCCAGGACACATGAAAGCGGAGTGTCCTCTAAATAAGCAAAAGGAGAAGTGGAAGGCGCTGAAATTCGATAAGTCCAAGAAGTACAAAAAGGGGTACAAAAAGGGACTTGTCGGAGCAACATTCACCGACTCCGAGGATTCCTCAAGCGGAGAGTCGGACGATGAGAAAGTGGAGCAAGCGCACATGTGCTTCATGGCAAGAGAGGAGCATGATCAAGAATCCTCCTCTTCCGATGATAGCGACAACGAAGGCGATGAGGTAACCATGGATGTCCTTAGGAATGCTAATTCTCAATTATGGTCTAAATACACTAAATTAGTAAATAGATATACTAAGGTAAAAGATGACCTAGCTTGCATTCAAACCTCGCCTAAGACTATCATCACCAACAACGACACCGTTGTTGAAGAGTTAAGAAATGAGATCGTTAATCTCAAATCTAAACTTGAACATGTTAGCATTGAAGATCCGTAAGAACATAGGATAGCGGATTTAACTTCTCAAAACTCGACTTTGAGTATTGAGAATGAGAATCTTAAATCTCGTGTTTATGTGTGTTGGATATTGGACTCCCCGGATTTGGTTTTGAATGATGAACAAACATAAATATATCGTGAACTAACACTTTGTGAGCGCAGTTATGGAGATCGTCGCCAAATTCATATGAATATCAATTACGACGTCTCAAGACTTCTCAAAGCACGTGATCGTATGCCTAAAGCTTCGCTGAAGCTTATGGACCATTTTAGAAGTCATGAAGATTCGATTGAAGTTATTGAAGACGATATCGTCAAGTTTTATTTATAGTCTTTAAGCTTCTTTCGTAGAATGTTAAGCCTTGAGTAGGTCTTACGGTTTAAATCTGTCACGCCCCGCTTCCCAAAAATATGGAGGCGAAGCGTGAGAAGGTCCGCTTAGACTTGAAGCTGCACAGCTGCAAGTCCGATAAGCGTCGATCAAATTTAAAACTGCAGGTCCTTGCAACGCGAACGAAACAAAGACAATAATAATGAAATGAGACAAGAGAAACATCTCAGAATATCCATAAAATAAGTTTCCAACATCGCAGAAAAACCACCAGGCTAAAAGAAAAGAGACTAAAGGCCCAAACATGGCCAACAAAAGTACAAAGTACAAAACAACGGTGCTACGCACCAACAACTAACAAAAGGCCTAAAACAACATAAAGCTCAACAAAAACTCAAAGCATGGTCACCGGTGTCCACCAAAATCCTCCTGGGCAGCCATGGACTCAGACTCAGCGTCAGCAAAACCTCACGTACTCAGCAACGGTCTCTGGCTCAGGTCTAACATGTGACACCCAAAAGAGCAAGGGGCACATGTCAGCAAGTCTACAAGAGACTTGTGCAAGGAAACTGAAAGTAGGTAAAGCAACCTAGCAGTTCTAACATGAATGCAATGACATGGCAGTTTAAAGTATGAGTGCAACAGGTAAAGTAAAGTAAAGTAAAGTACGAGCATGACATGGCATTCACAAGACACGTACAAGACAAGGAAAGTAAGCACCTCGTGTACAGAGATTCCGTCCTTTGGCTAGAGGGCGGATCAGGCCACTCCTAAGCTCAAGTAACCGTTTATCCCTACCCCTCCACGTGTATCGAGCCAGGGCCTTACCCCCGAACACGGAATGCTCGCTTCTGGACCACGAGCCAGGAAGTGTGTAAACAAGTATGGCGTAGGGGTGCACCTAGCCGGACAAGTAGTACGAGTACAAGTATTGTAGCGTGTGCTACGAATGCAACAATCAACTTGGATGACATGTAGAATGCAATGCATGGCAGTTAAAAGTGCGTACAGATAAGAAAAGTAAACGTGACAGTTTAGTATGCATGAACAACAAGTTTAAAGGGTTGGATCTAGCTTCGTTGTCAAGCTAGATCAATTAGGTGACGGATCTAGTTTCGTTGTCAAACTAGATCAAGTAGGCGTCTAGCCAGCTATCATTTCACTGACTAGTCTCTTTTACGCTAGGAACAAGGAAGTGGCCTAAAACATGGCCCTACACAAGAGTTGGCAAGTTTCACTTGCCTGCAAGTACGACGTCTGAGCACACCGTCCAATGAGTCCAAGAATCACAATTATCCTACGTGCACAAGTCCACCGGCCTAAAGTCCATATTATTAATCTTGATTAGTGAATTTAAAACATTTAAAATACTTTGAAAATACTGATTTTAGTCTTGATTAGCATGCAATTGGGTTGGGGGTCCTAGGGGTGCAAAGCGTTACCTCAACACGACGCGAAAGCTACACCGACGTCGGGTAGCGACGCCGGGGGTTGGAATAAAAGATTGCGCTCCAAGTCCAGATTCCAATTTGATTCCTCGCTGGAAATTTCAGAGCAATCAACTCGGGCGACGATTCCAGATTCCAAAGCTCGTACGTGCGACGACGGCCTACGACGTCGTACGCGACGAATCCTCGAAGGGCAAGAACCTAGGTAGGGCCCACAGTAGTCCTAGGGACCTTTGGGGGACCCACAATAACTCTGGAGAACTTGGGGGGCCCACGGTGGCAAGCGGTGCGACGGATGCGGGGTTGCGACGAGTGGCTCTCGGTCGTACCCAGCCAATGCGGGGAATTCCATCGGTCGGGCACTAGGGAACGGGCTGTGCAGCTGCGGGGGTCGGTCGCGAGCCTTGGTGCGGAGAGGTCCATCGGTCGGAGCGGGAGATAGCGCCGGTCGGGCGCTTGGCGGGCACATTGCAACGTTTGCAACGTTGCAACGAAGCGGCGTCGGTCGGTGCGGGCGGGGGCTTCGGTCGGGCACGGTGCGGAGCGGGCGACAGGAGCAGGGCTTGGTGCGGTGCGGTGCGGTGCGGGCGGGCGGAGCGGCGAGATCTCTCGGTCTGACCGAGAGAGTCTCTCGGTCGGTGCGGTGATGCGGAGCGAAAGGCAGCACGGGGTGCGGACGGGGCTTGGTGCGGAGCGGGCGACCGGTCGGAGCGGGGGAACGGAGCTGATTCCGTCGGTCGTGCGGCAGCCGTTCGTCGCAACGTTGCGACGAATCGTCGCAACGTCAAATCTGAGTTTTGGGAGAGGCTAGGGTTAATTTCTTGCGAAAATAGGTCTTCCTATGGGTTGTTTATATAGTGTAGATGGGTTGACTAGGTCTAGGGCTAATCCTAATGAGATTAGGAGTTTAAAATAATTTAAAAATTGAAATCTAACCAACTCCAACTCAACCAAAGCTTTGACTTGGTCCAAATGAGCTGGAAATTGGCTCAAAAATTCTTTAAAACGTTTAAAACTCAAATAAATTTTATTTGGCCGAAAATGATTTATAAATAAATTATTAAAAATAATATAAAACTTGTAAAAATTATAAAAGTAGTCAAATAAACTTCAAAAATTATATAATAAATATCGGGGTGATCGTGGCGACGAATGTGAGCTAACTAAGAAGACGGATCTCAAATTCGACGTCGGGCGACGAAACTAAAAATAGAAACGTCTCCCGTCAAGAGTGAGAATCGCCACGTCTTATCGAGTAAGATTTAATTGTGGGAAAACGACTCGAGAAACGTCGTTCCAAATTAGTGCCACTATTTAATACTCCCAGAGACGTTCACAACGGCCTATCACACGAAAGTGTTCACAAACGAACAACGTCTAAAACAAACACGTGCACGGCCAAAAGCACGTGCACGAACAACGCACAACGAAAAGTGGTCGTTACATCCTCCCCACCTTAGAATAAAGTCCGTTCTCGGACTTTCTAATATAACTAGTCGCCCTAGTAACTACCCCAATCAAGTCATATAATAATTCAACCAGGTATAGTCATTACAAGTGCTTATATATGCACTAGGTAGTCAAACATTAACACTACCAACACATATATATATACATTCGCATACGTTATATGCTTATAACTATTATTGTCAGTCAAAATCATACACGTATTTCATTCGTATATATAAGCACACACCCTTATATACCTAGCACAAAACAATAGTTCAGATACTCGCATAAGGATAGTCTCACACTTAGTCAATACAATCATTGCTCTACCTATATGTAGCTACCTATGCACAAACATCAAGGGTATACTACCCTCTAATATTCATTCAATACCAAACACTTCAACACATATAGTCACACCATACCATTATTAATCGAGTTTCACTATACATATATATATTCACTATAGTTTCACAATATGTATATAGTCATTCAATACATTCAAATATTTCACCATACATTCACATCACGTACGGTTCTATAACTGTATTTACGACACGCCACATATATCATAGTCATCAATACCTATAACTAAGCACATACTTACCCGTGCATGGTGCACACCCATACACGCTAACATTTCATTCACATACACCAATCATACCATTGTATAACTAGCACACATACATACCTAGTTTTAGCTAGTACACATACGTTCACTTAACAAGTCCTCAGTAATTAGCTATACCACAAGACCAACACCTATAACTATATACTGGCGTAGCGACCCACAATCATGTGCGTAGCACAACCAGGTACAAACACTCCTAACCCTATACATACATCAAACGTTGCTATATTCAAACTACAAACATACATTCAATATACTTAGAGTATACTCCCTCAAGCTTGAGTGAGACTCAATACTCATATCAGGATATTCTATATACGTAACACGGCATTCATACATATACCAATACCATTCCAATATATATATAT
>JAULAV010006709.1:0-17000 GCA_030789695.1 Scilla litardierei | reverse complement strand
TTTGGGATTTATTTGATGCTCAAATACGCAAGAATACAATGAAAATACTCAGCAAATACGGCATACGGTACTGTTCACATATACGCTTCGATCGCAGCTCAAAATTCACGTCGACGTGGCATCATCCTGGCCGTTCATTTCGCATCTGACGGTCGCTCGAAGCGGGGCGACGTGGCCGCTTGTCCGCCGCCCGATCTCGATCCA
The DNA here is from genome assembly GCA_030789695.1 of Scilla litardierei. Taxonomy (NCBI): domain Eukaryota; kingdom Viridiplantae; phylum Streptophyta; class Magnoliopsida; order Asparagales; family Asparagaceae; genus Scilla; species Scilla litardierei. The sequence continues at coordinate 16,796 of JAULAV010006709.1, read as the reverse complement.
ACGGCCACCTACCCATCTGACCCAGTCGCAAATTGCGGGCGCCGCTGACTCAGCCGTGGGCGACGTGGCTTAATCTCCACCATCGGATCTCCACCCAACGGTCCAGATGTTGCCGACTTTGAGTCAGCGCTGGCGGGCGGCTCGTCAGCGGAGGCGGGCGCTGAACGCGGAAAATCCGCGAGACGTGGCCGCATCTCATCCGTCCATCGTCGATCGAACGGCTGCCGACATCGTTTTTAATGCGGATGCGGGTCCCAGCGGCTTTAAACCCACGAAGCTGACGTTAGCGGATCCCCTCGCACAGTGCACAGACCCGTTAAGCTGATCCTATATATACCCATGTACATCTCTTCACATTTTCATCAATAAGTGGAGTTCTAGAGATCCAAATTGAGTTCCGTAAGAAGCGTTGCGACCGTGGCTTCATCCCCGACACAGTGACAGCAAGTTGAGCAGCTAGTTCCTCCTGGGCAGCAAATGAGATCATTTTGAGTGAGGAACTTCTACCGACTACCTCCACGGGGACAGCGACTACTTCTTCTACAGACATCCGATCATCATTCCGTAAGAAGCGTTGCGAAGATACTGATGTGCTGAAAGACGACAACCAGAGAGATCTTCACAAATGATCTTTCTAAACTCTTGATCTTTGTTATTTGTGAAGTTATTAATGTTTTGATCAGCATTTCTGTAATATAATTTCTTCCGTTATTTGGGACTCTGGGAACCAAACTTGTTGGGGCAAGTTGGGTTGGGGAGTGATACTTGTATGTTTCTTTTTGGCTTTGGTGAGCTTGAGTTGGTCTGACAGGTTGGTGTTGGGGCACCAATCTAAGGGAGATTGTAACTTCTTAAAGAAACAGTATAAGTGATTGCTCATTGGGGTGGACGTAGGTCATGGGGACCGAACCACGTTAAATTCTGTGTCTTCTGTGAATGCTTTGATTGTCTGATTCCTAAATTGCATGCTGTAAACTAGGCTTAATTTTTATCTTGCGATAATTTGGTCAAAGGCCTATTCACCCCCCTCTAGGCCTTATTTAGATCCTACACACATCTCATGTTTTTATATGTCATAATTTTACATTTACTTTTCAATATGATTTGTTTGAGATTTTGATGATTTTATATGTTTGGATTAGTATACGTGATTTGTATGTTAATCAATATTATCTTGATAGTGATTTCATGATTGGAGAATAGTTAGAGTATAATTCTTAGGGTGAGTGATCTCGATTCTCTTGATTTCAGCCTTATCCTACATTTTTGGACCATGATAGACGATTGTCAATCCTTCGACAGTCACCTGCCCGACTCTATATTTTCTGTCTGAAATTAGTGTTCTGCTCAAGCGACTGATGTATAATTGTTAGGTGCCTGTCTTTTTGATATGCGATTGAAATTTGTTCATCAGGCGCCTCCCTTGATCTTGATATTTTTTCTCTCAATTCATCAAAATTATTGACTTTCGGTCAGGCGACTGTAGTGTGTTTTACAGGTGCCTGTCACTTTGCCAGACGACTGTGACTTACACTACATGCGCCTGTCTATCTATCTAGTTAGTTTTCTATCTTTTTGGCCAGCCGACTGATGATTATACATCAGTCGACTTCTATATTTGAGGCGGTTCGTTGCTTTAATCTGAGCCGTCCATCTTTCGATCCAACGGCCCAGATCTGTTGACCGGCGCCCCGTTTACGGTATTGGGCACGGTGTCGTTTTACCGCAAGTGCACGGTTAGTGTAGGGTGCGGGTTTATCGAACACAGGGAGGTGGATGGCTTGAGTGGCTACTAGCCTCGCCTAGGTCGCGTGCTAGCTACGCGGATAATATGGGTGAAGTGTAGGAATAAAAGAAATAAATAAAAAAGACAAAAAATGAATCCCCTCTAACACGGGCTAGAGCACTCATGACTCTTGGCATTTGACTTGATCCAGGGTGAGACATTGCCCCAAAAGGTGGTACCTAGCGTCCATGGCCCGATATTCCGGTCGGTGCCAAGCACGCTAGGCCTACCCGGTTCCGGACGGTGGGCACTCCCGTGTCCATAAACACCTTCCGCAACCGGGAGCATTAAGGCCACAATGATATCTCCCAACACTTCGTCCAAGCCGCTCCCGCGCGCGAGGACTCGATGTCTACGCTGGGGGCGTGAGCTATGGCTAGGGAGTCAACTGCCAAGTTTATTCCCCCTCGGCCCGACGGTCAAAGGCGGTCTTTTTCCCGCCGATGACAATGAAACACCCCCGCGTAACCCTAATGGCCAAATAGGTCAAATGTGATTTCTAGCAATACATCGAAGCGGATCTTGACAGGACAAGCACCAGACCCCAATCCCCAACACATCTAGTGTGTTGCCGTACGAATTGGACCCAGATTGCTAGAAATCCCCATTGACACATTTCATCGAACACGTGCCATGCAACCAAGTCTAATGTAAATCCCCAAGCAACAATCCTACCCTAACCCGTATTAGGGTTCATCAATACTACTCCATGATGAAAGACATATAAACAAACAACATAAAACACACACAAACATTCATCATGAAGCAAAAGAAATACAATACAAAAAATGGAGAACAAGAGAAAGAAATACTTATCTTGAGTGAATCGTTGATCCCATACAAGACTTATTGAACAAAATACCTAATCTAAAACTAACTTAGAACTCCCAAGAGAAGGGGGGCAAAAGCCCTAAAAAACTGAGAAGAGATCCCCCTTCAGTCGGCCAACTTCGAGTATTTATAGCCCCACTTCGAAACCCTAGTGGTTCGGGTCCAAACCCGCAGGAAAAGCGTCACCCGATCGGTTGACAAGTCAACCGATCGGGTGATCTGTTACAAATAACAAACAGAAAACGACGGAGCTTCACCCGGTCAGATGAACCGGTCGGGTGAGTTCTTGAGTGACCGGTTGGATCTTGGAGCCGTCGGGTGAAGCGATCGGTTGGGCGCCCGTGTCTTCAGCTCTTCAACATCAGCTACAGATGAACCGATCGGGTGAGAGTCACCCGATCGGTTGGAATTCTGCTCGAAAAAACAGAGAACAGCCGCCCGCAGAACCGGTCTGTGAACCGGTCGGGTGACTTCTTTATGAGCTGCGGCAGAGACCGGGTGGTGCACGCGTGCATCACCCGATCGGTTGGAGATGGCCAACCGACCGGGTGAGGGGCTGAAAGATGAATTCTTTGACGTTTGACCCCCTGGATCACGCGTGACTCCTCCCGTTGCTCCGGGGACTTGGGATATCGTCATTAAACGTCCCCTACACGGTCAATCTCCTGCAAACATGGGCAAACAAGGAAAAGTGAAGGAAAACGAGAAAATACGAGAAAACGAATAAAAGACGGCGGAAAAACACGGGGAAACACGGAAGAAAACGTGCGCAAATATATGAAATATAAACGCACGTCAAAATCTCCCAAGCTGAACTCTTCCTCGTCCTCGAGGAAGACGAGTGAGAGTAGGAGCTCGGAGGGAGAAAATAGAGAGAAGGAGAGAAAAAGAGAATTCTATATCCTAGATCGCCCGTAAGGGCCAACAAAATCAAACACGCCACACGAAGCAAGCATACGACAAAACACAACACTAAACCAAGGAATGTGAGTCCAAACACGTGTCGTGGGCCCACGCGGTGAAGCGCAAGTGAGCGTGGTCGTGTGATAGCAAACGGTGTCACTATCTACATTGTGCAATAAAGCTCGATATACACAAATCCAAGATATGACCCAAATATCGATTCGAATTGAATAAAGCGGTGAATATATAGTTCAAGCATGCATGAGAATAGAGAGAGAATCGAAACATATCATGTGTCAGGGACTCCACAACTAGGGTTAAGGAAATCACCACACTAAAGCCTAGATAATAGCCAAAAAGTTATTAAGCCAAGTGTTTTCGAAAACGATGGGGGTTGAGATGATGAGGAGAAGAACACTCGGTGCAAATTCTCGCCTTCCCTTTATTCTCGGCAAGTAGGAAAATATTCACACGAGAATTTTTTTGGGTTTTGGGTATTTGCATATTTTTTTTGTCTTTTTGACTATACAATCTTTTTCTTTTCTTTTCTTTTTGGGTTTTTCATTTCTTTTCTCCCATTTTTTTTTGGATTTTTGGGTTTTTGGCTATACACTTGTGTACTCTCCCAAGTGGGAGAACGGTACACGACGAGGGGATTTGCACCAAGTAAAACAAAAAAGAAATCGGAATCTAAACACTTGGGCAAAGGAAACTATTCTCGCTAATTAGAGCATGGCCTAAATGGGTTATCCTAGTCCTTAATTGTGGAATCCCGACACATGCGAAATGAAGTATACGATATATATAGCATGCATATAGAAGCAGACATTAGAAGCAAATACCGCATATTCAATATCGAAGCATGATAATCTAGGTGTCAACCAAGGGTAGGTATATAAATCAACATCACAAAGTAGAAGCACACTATAAGCTAGACACGACACACGACTCACATAAAAGCAAAGTGGACCCACGAAGCGAGAAATGCAAGAGGACTCGATAACCTAGGGTTAGTGAGTGTGATTATCGATGCCATGCTAGGTGTGTGTGATTTTGTGGCACTTCATCATATGGGGTCATCTCTAGGAGAGAGAGAGAGAGAACAAAAGATGAGAGGAAAAAGAAAAACACGATGGAAAACGACTCAAAAACGAAGAAAAACGACACAAATGACGCACGAAGTGCGACTCCCCCAAGCTAAAACTTGCATTGTCCTCAATGCAATAGTAGTGAATACGGGAGGGCAATGAAAATGGGGGGGAGTTGCGCACCGACACAGAAAATGAAAAACACGAAAAACACATGAGCGAAACTAAAAAATAAGACACACGAAAACATGCACACAAATCGATTTCCCCCAAGCTGAACATGACAATGCTAGCAAAATGATATGATCAATGTGATGCAGAAATATGCTCGGGGAAAATCAGAAAAGAAAGAAATCAGAATGCAGGAGAGACAGTCTGCTCGTTCTTTTCTGAAGAGGATGTGGGGTGAGATGATAGAAGGGCACGACATGAAGGGTTATTATGATGCAAAAGCAAATCCTAGATACGCTCCCCTTGCTAATGAGAGGAGACGAGATTATTCAAATCTAAACTAGAAAGCGGTAAATTTTTACACTACTGGATTAGGATACACCTGAGCATAGGCGGATCCAAGATCTGAAGTGGGGCAGGTAGCTGCTCTAACTGCTCCTTCTGTGGCTCCGCTAGAAGCGCTGTGCCACGTGTGCCAATGGACCCAAGCAATGCACCTCCAAGCATCCCTCGTAGGTGTCCACCTGCGACCTGCAAAGGACGAGGTGCATTAGTCCACGGCAAAAAATCTTTCCCCAAAATAAAAGTATCCCAGAGATAATCGTCAAAATAAGATTGAAAAATAGTGAAAGTGTGGCGAATAATCCCTGAGAATGGGTCGCTATCCTCTATACTAGCGACGACCAAATCCTTGCTCTCCATGAGAAGTGGCTCTCCAGGTGGTGACACACCGCAGCATACCTCAGGGGAAGTAGATCATGTGTCCTACGAGAGATATGGTATGTCAAATATATATGAGTCTAAAGAAATAGGAAGTGAAAAGCGAGACTCAAAAGTGGAGTGAGAGTGAGTATGAAAATCTCCCTGAATAGGGGCAATATGCTCAAGTAGATGCTCAGCCGCAGAAGAAGTGGAGCGTGACGGTAGAGGTAGATGTGGCTCGGGCTCCAGGAAGTGGATGATCGTATCCAAGCCCTCATGCACATCCTCCTCGATGATATGCTCATGCTCCTCCATCTGCCCGATGTCCTGAATGACATCCTCATGGTTGACCACCGACCAAGGAGGAAGCTGTGACAGAGATGGCTGTGGAGGTGGATGTGGAGCGGACCCCTCATATGTGGTCGTGGTGTCCTCGTCTTCACGCACATCCTCCTCGCCCTTTTGCATAAGCTCTGTAAACTCCTCGGTCCTCTCATAGGACTCATGTGGGGTATCTAAATCAAGACAAGAAGTCTCTCCCACAGATCCTAGGTAAATCTCCCCATCCTCACTATCATCATCAAAAAATGCTTCGTCATCCAAGTGGTAGTGATGGAAAAATGGGGTATCGGCTTGAGATGTGTCTATGGTGGCCGATGGTATGGTGGTCTCAACCATGAAAGTGGGTATATCCTCTCCTTCATCCCCTCTCCTCGGTGTCGGCTCGGTGATTGGTACCATCAAGTTTCGTAATGTTTGGCCTTGGTTAAACATGGCACTCTCAAGGAGAGACACGAGGTTTGATTCTTCTTGTGTTGGTGGAGGGGTATAAGGTTGAGGGAATTGATGGGAGGTGTTTGGGCTAAAGTTGTGGGAAAATGTTTGGCCTTGGTGTATGGGGAGGCTCTCAAGCGTATATGGGCAATCATAATACACGTGCCCCGCCATCCCACAAGTCTCACAAACCAAAAATGAATAGGGATTGTAGCCTCTCTTCTGAGCATCGAAATCTGATCTCCACATGGCCATATCAAAGATACCTGGACAACAAAAATAAGAAAACTAGAGAGGAGCGTCAATAGTACAAGAGAATAACAAAAAGATAATATAATGGTGGGGGAAAATTTCTTGGTTATTGAATATATTTTTTTTTTAAAAAAAAGAAAAAGAAATTTTTTTGTGTTTTTATGCGTAGTCTAACGAACCCAAGCTAAGCTAATATCAAACCGAACGCCTCCCCGGCAACGGCGCCAAAAACTTGACCGGCGCCCCGTTTACGGTATTGGGCACGGTGTCGTTTTACCGCAAGTGCACGGTTAGTGTAGGGTGCGGGTTTATCGAACACAGGGAGGTGGATGGCTTGAGTGGCTACTAGCCTCGCCTAGGTCGCGTGCTAGCTACGCGGATAATATGGGTGAAGTGTAGGAATAAAAGAAATAAATAAAAAAGACACAAAATGAATCCCCGCTAACACGGGCTAGAGCACTCATGACACTTGGCATTTGACTTGATCCAGGGTGAGACATTGCCCCAAAAGGTGGTACCTAGCGTCCATGGCCCGATATTCCGGTCGGTGCCAAGCACGCTAGGCCTACCCGGTTCCGGACGGTGGGCACTCCCGTGTCCATAAACACCTTCCGCAACCGGGAGCATTAAGTCCACAATGATATCTCCCAACACTTCGTCCAAGCCGCTCCTGCGCGCGAGGACTCGATGTCTACGCTGGGGGCGTGAGCTATGGCTAGGGAGTCAACCGCCAAGTTTATTCCCCCTCGGCCCGACGGTCAAAGGCGGTCTTTTTCCCGCCGATGACAATGAAACACCCCCGCGTAACCCTAATGGCCAAATAGGTCAAATGTGATTTCTAGCAATACATCGAAGCGGATCTTGACAGGACAAGCACCGGACCCCAATCCCCAACACATCTAGTGTGTTGCCGTACGAATTGGACCCAGATTGCTAGAAATCCCCATTGACACATTTCATCGAACACGTGCCATGCAACCAAGTCTAATGTAAATCCCCAAGCAACAATCCTACCCTAACCCGTATTAGGGTTCATCAATACTACTCCATGATGAAAGACATATAAACAAACAACATAAAACACACACAAACATTCATCATGAAGCAAAAGAAATACAATACAAAAAATGGAGAACAAGAGAAAGAAATACTTATCTTGAGTGAATCGTTGATCCCATACAAGACTTATTGAACAAAATACCTAATCTAAAACTAACCTAGAACTCCCAAGAGAAGGGGGGCAAAAGCCCTAAAAAACTGAGAAGAGATCCCCCTTCAGTCGGCCAACTTCGAGTATTTATAGCCCCACTTCGAAACCCTAGTGGTTCGGGTCCAAACCCGCAGGAAAAGCGTCACCCGATCGGTTGACAAGTCAACCGATCGGGTGATCTGTTACAAATAACAAACAGAAAACGACGGAGCTTCACCCGGTCAGATGAACCGGTCGGGTGAGTTCTTGAGTGACCGGTTGGATCTTGGAGCCGTCGGGTGAAGCGATCGGTTGGGCGCCCGTGTCTTCAGCTCTTCAACATCAGCTACAGATGAACCGATCGGGTGAGAGTCACCCGATCGGTTGGAATTCTGCTCGAAAAAACAGAGAACAGCCGCCCGCAGAACCGGTCTGTGAACCGGTCGGGTGACTTCTTTATGAGCTGCGGCAGAGACCGGGTGGTGCACGCGTGCATCACCCGATCGGTTGGAGATGGCCAACCGACCGGGTGAGGGGCTGAAAGATGAATTCTTTGACGTTTGACCCCCTGGATCACGCGTGACTCCTCCCGTTGCTCCGGGGACTTGGGATATCGTCATTAAACGTCCCCTACACGGTCAATCTCCTGCAAACATGGGCAAACAAGGAAAAGTGAAGGAAAACGAGAAAATACGAGAAAACAAATAAAAGACGGCGGAAAAACACGGGGAAACACGGAAGAAAACGTGCGCAAATATATGAAATATAAACGCACGTCAAAATCTCCCAAGCTGAACTCTTCCTCGTCCTCGAGGAAGACGAGTGAGAGTAGGAGCTCGGAGGGAGAAAATAGAGAGAAGGAGAGAAAAAGAGAATTCTATATCCTAGATCGACCGTAAGGGCCAACAAAATCAAACACGCCACACGAAGCAAGCATACGACAAAACACAACACTAAACCAAGGAATGTGAGTCCAAACAAGTGTCGTGGGCCCACACGGTGAAGCGCAAGTGAGCGTGGTCGTGTGATAGCAAACGGTGTCACTATCTACATTGTGCAATAAAGCTCGATATACACAAATCCAAGATATGACCCAAATATCGATTCGAATTGAATAAAGCGGTGAATATATAGTTCAAGCATGCATGAGAATAGAGAGAGAATCGAATCATATCATGTGTCAGGGACTCCACAACTAGGGTTAAGGAAATCACCACACTAAAGCCTAGATAATAGCCAAAAAGTTCCTAAGCCAAGTGTTTTCGAAAACGATGGGGGTTGAGATGATGAGGAGAAGAACACTCGGTGCAAATTCTCGCCTTCCCTTTATTCTCGGCAAGTAGGAAAATATTCACACGAGAATTTTTTTGGGTTTTGGGTATTTGCATATTTTTTTTGGCTTTTTGGCTATACAATCTTTTTCTTTTCTTTTCTTTTTGGGTTTTTCATTTCTTTTCTCCCATTTTTTTTTGGATTTTTGGGTTTTTGGCTATACACTTGTGTACTCTCCCAAGTGGGAGAACGGTACACGACGAGGGGATTTGCACCAAGTAAAACAAAAAAGAAATCGGACTCTAAACACTTTGGCAAAGGAAACTATTCTCGCTAATTAGAGCATGGCCTAAATGGGTTATCCTAGTCCTTAATTGTGGAATCCCGACACATGCGAAATGAAGTATACGATATATATAGCATGCATATAGAAGCAGACATTAGAAGCAAATACCGCATATTCAATATCGAAGCATGATAATCTAGGTGTCAACCAAGGGTAGGTATATAAATCAACATCACAAAGTAGAAGCACACTATAAGCTAGACACGACACACGACTCACATAAAAGCAAAGTGGACCCACGAAGCGTGAAATGCAAGAGGACTCGATAACCTAGGGTTAGTGAGTGTGATTATCGATGCCATGCTAGGTGTGTGTGATTTTGTGGCACTTCATCATATGGGGTCATCTCTAGGAGAGAGAGAGAGAACAAAAGATGAGAGGAAAAAGAAAAACACGATGGAAAACGACTCAAAAACGAAGAAAAACGACACAAATGACGCACGAAGTGCGACTCCCCCAAGCTAAAACTTGCATTGTCCTCAATGCAATAGTAGTGAATACGGGAGGGCAATGAAAATGGGGGGGAGTTGCGCACCGACACAGAAAATGAAAAACACGAAAAACACATGAGCGAAACTAAAAAATAAGACACACGAAAACATGCACACAAATCGATTTCCCCCAAGCTGAACATGACAATGCTAGCAAAATGATATGATCAATGTGATGCAGAAATATGCTCGGGGAAAATCAGAAAAGAAAGAAATCAGAATGCAGGAGAGACAGTCTGCTCGTTCTTTTCTGAAGAGGATGTGGGGTGAGATGATAGAAGGGCACGACATGAAGGGTTATTATGATGCAAAAGCAAATCCTAGATACGCTCCCCTTGCTAATGAGAGGAGACGAGATTATTCAAATCTAAACTAGAAAGCGGTAAATTTTTACACTACTGGATTAGGATACACCTGAGCATAGGCGGATCCAAGATCTGAAGTGGGGCAGGTAGCTGCTCTAACTGCTCTTTCTGTGGCTCCACTAGAAGCGCTGTGCCACGTGTGCCAATGGACCCAAGCAATGCACCTCCAAGCATCCCTCGTAGGTGTCCACCTGCGACCTGCAAAGGACGAGGTGCATTAGTCCACGGCAAAAAATCTTTCCCCAAAATAAAAGTATCCCAGAGATAATCGTCAAAATAAGATTGAAAAATAGTGAAAGTGTGGCGAATAATCCCTGAGAATGGGTCGCTATCCTCTATACTAGCGACGACCAAATCCTTGCTCTCCATGAGAAGTGGCTCTCCAGGTGGTGACACACCGCAGCATACCTCAGGGGAAGTAGATCATGTGTCCTACGAGAGATATGGTATGTCAAATATATATGAGTCTAAAGAAATAGGAAGTGAAAAGCGAGACTCAAAAGTGGAGTGAGAGTGAGTATGAAAATCTCCCTGAATAGGGGCAATATGCTCAAGTAGATGCTCAGCCGCAGAAGAAGTGGAGCGTGACGGTAGAGGTAGATGTGGCTCGGGCTCCAGGAAGTGGATGATCGTATCCAAGCCCTCATGCACATCCTCCTCGATGATATGCTCATGCTCCTCCATCTGCCCGATGTCCTGAATGACATCCTCATGGTTGACCACCGACCAAGGAGGAAGCTGTGACAGAGATGGCTGTGGAGGTGGATGTGGAGCGGACCCCTCATATGTGGTCGTGGTGTCCTCGTCTTCACGCACATCCTCCTCGCCCTTTTGCATAAGCTCTGTAAACTCCTCGGTCCTCTCATAGGACTCATGTGGGGTATCTAAATCAAGACAAGAAGTCTCTCCCACAGATCCTAGGTAAATCTCCCCATCCTCACTATCATCATCAAAAAATGCTTCGTCATCCAAGTGGTAGTGATGGAAAAATGGGGTATCGGCTTGAGATGTGTCTATGGTGGCCGATGGTATGGTGGTCTCAACCATGAAAGTGGGTATATCCTCTCCTTCATCCCCTCTCCTCGGTGTCGGCTCGGTGATTGGTACCATCAAGTTTCTTAATGTTTGGCCTTGGTTAAACATGGCACTCTCAAGGAGAGACACGAGGTTTGATTCTTCTTGTGTTGGTGGAGGGGTATAAGGTTGAGGGAATTGATGGGAGGTGTTTGGGCTAAGGTTGTGGGAAAATGTTTGGCCTTGGTGTAGGGGGAGGCTCTCAAGCGTATATGGGCAATCATAATACACGTGCCCCGCCATCCCACAAGTCTCACAAACCAAAAATGAATAGGGATTGTAGCCTCTCATCTGAGCATCGAAATCTGATCTCCACATGGCCATATCAAAGATACCTGGACAACAAAAATAAGAAAACTAGAGAGGAGCGTCAATAGTACAAGAGAATAACAAAAAGATAATATAATGGTGGGGGAAAAATTTCTTGGTTATTGAATATATTTTTCTATTAAAAAAAAAGAAAAAGAAATTTTTTTGTGTTTTTATGCGTAGTCTAACGAACCCAAGCTAAGCTAATATCAAACCGAACGCCTCCCCGGCAACGGCACCAAAAACTTGACCGGCGCCCCGTTTACGGTATTGGGCATGGTGTCGTTTTACTGCAAGTGCACGGTTAGTGTAGGGTGCGGGTTTATCGAACACAGGGAGGTGGATGGCTTGAGTGGCTATTAGCCTCGCCTAGGTCGCGTGCTAGCTACGCGGATAATATGGGTGAAGTGTAGGAATAAAAGAAATAAATAAAAAAGACACAAAATGAATCCCCGCTAACACGGGCTAGAGCACTCATGACACTTGGCATTTGACTTGATCCAGGGTGAGACATTGCCCCAAAAGGTGGTACCTAGCGTCCATGGCCCGATATTCCGGTCGGTGCCAAGCACGCTAGGCCTACCCGGTTCCGGACGGTGGGCACTCCCGTGTCTATAAACACCTTCCGCAACCGGGAGCATTAAGGCCACAATGATATCTCCCAACACTTCGTCCAAGCCGCTCCCGCGCGCGAGGACTCGATGTCTACGCTGGGGGCGTGAGCTATGGCTAGGGAGTCAACCGCCAAGTTTATTCCCCCTCGGCCCGACGGTCAAAGGCGGTCTTTTTCCCGCCGATGACAATGAAACACCCCCGCGTAACCCTAATGGCCAAATAGGTCAAATGTGATTTCTAGCAATACATCGAAGCGGATCTTGACAGGACAAGCACCGGACCCCAATCCCCAACACATCTAGTGTGTTGCCGTACGAATTGGACCCAGATTATTAGAAATCCCCATTGACACATTTCATCGAACACGTGCCATGCAACCAAGTCTAATGTAAATCCCCAAGCAACAATCCTACCCTAACCCGTATTAGGGTTCATCAATACTACTCCATGATGAAAGACATATAAACAAACAACATAAAACACACACAAACATTCATCATGAAGCAAAAGAAATACAATACAAAAAATGGAGAACAAGAGAAAGAAATACTTATCTTGAGTGAATCGTTGATCCCATACAAGACTTATTGAACAAAATACCTAATCTAAAACTAACCTAGAACTCCCAAGAGAAGGGGGGCAAAAGCCCTAAAAAACTGAGAAGAGATCCCCCTTCAGTCGGCCAACTTCGAGTATTTATAGCCCCACTTTGAAACCCTAGTGGTTCGGGTCCAAACCCGCAGGAAAAGCGTCACCCGATCGGTTGACAAGTCAACCGATCGGGTGATCTGTTACAAATAACAAACAGAAAACGACGGAGCTTCACCCGGTCAGATGAACCGGTCGGGTGAGTTCTTGAGTGACCGGTTGGATCTTGGAGCCGTCGGGTGAAGAGATCGGTTGGGCGCCCGTGTCTTCAGCTCTTCAACATCAGCTACAGATGAACCGATCGGGTGAGAGTCACCCGATCGGTTGGAATTCTGCTCGAAAAAACAGAGAACAGCCGCCCGCAGAACCGGTCTGTGAACCGGTCGGGTGACTTCTTTATGAGCTGCGGCAGAGACCGGGTGGTGCACGCGTGCATCACCCGATCGGTTGGAGATGGCCAACCGACCGGGTGAGGGGCTGAAAGATGAATTCTTTGACGTTTGACCCCCTGGATCACGCGTGACTCCTCCCGTTGCTCCGGGGACTTGGGATATCGTCATTAAACGTCCCCTACACGGTCAATCTCCTGCAAACATGGGCAAACAAGGAAAAGTGAAGGAAAACGAGAAAATACGAGAAAACGAATAAAAGACGGCGGAAAAACACGGGGAAACACGGAAGAAAACGTTCGCAAATATATGAAATATAAACGCACGTCATCTGTTTCCCCTCCACTTAAGTAATCGAGACCCACTCTTTTTATCTCTCCTCCGATAGAAACTCCATCGTCTTCTTCTTCAAACGATAGCCCTTTATTCGTCTTCTTCATCGAATCGAAGCCTCTACCGTCTATTCCCCTCTCCTTTCGCTCGATCGTGCTTGGATCTCTCCTCCTTTGTCGATTGATTGGTATAATCTCTCTCTAGCTTTTGATCGTACTTTATTCTCTTCATTGTCTGTCGATTTCGTGCTATGGCTCCACCCAAGATCATTTCCTCCTCCGAATGGAAAGTTATTGCTGTTAGGTGATGCACCCGGAACTAACACTTAAAACCTGCCTAGCAATGGCACAAATGCTGAGGGCTAGATGCGTCCTAAATGTTACTCCTGGACTGTATCGCAAAGCGCACGATGTCAAGTTATAGTATAAAAGATATCGATCCAACAGGGAAGTTAATGTTAATAGGGTCTTGGGTGATTCCTAGATCTTCGAAATATTGCTAGCCGTCGGTTTCAAAAGATTGTTTGTTGAGGAGTTATATCTCAAACAAGGTTGTAATCAATAATAAAAGACTAGGGCGTTAGGACTCACCACTAGGATCGTCGGATGTCGATGCTAGGTTAGAACTCTCATGTTGCATTGGCTTTATTAGGGATTGTCACATCTAAGATGTAGAACTCACGTATCGCACGCTTACCCCACTCTCGTGATAGGCGTGACATGTGATCCGTGCATTAAGAATCGACAATATTTATACCACTCTCATGGGTAGAACGATCTCCACGCATGCCACTCTCATGAATAGAGATTTAATGTGTGCTTTGGTGGCTCTCATTGACGCAATGGCGGCAGTCATCAAGTAGTAATATAGGACGTCTATGGATCCCATCAAGAAGTGCGTCGGGCATGGCCGCAAACCCTAATTGAATCCACTAACTTCCTAATTAAGTTCACGGGATACTCCTTAAGCTAATCATGTCCACAGACCGTGGACATGATCTTAGTATGAGATCTCCTACAAACTTGGATAAATCAATCAAAACACTTTCCTTTTTGAACCAACGCAACCTAAAAATCCTAACTTTACTTCTAAATCTTAAGATCCTAGGGCTAATCCACTAGCCCTAGATAGAACTACTCGTGGATCATAGAGACAAACATAGAAGATTCAAGAAAAACAAGAGAGTTCATCATGGCATGCGAAAGCATTAAATAAAGCATATGAAGTTTAGTAATCGTTACCGACACGTCGTACAACGATAGCAAACATAAGAGAATTAAGAATATCAAGCTTCCATGCAATAAAGATAAATAAAAATCCAAGCTTTAGTCTTCACAAAATAGAGATGGCACATAACTTTTCTAGATCTAAAACTCTAATTAAAACTAAGGAAAATATTAAAAGTCTAGTCTCCTTTGGAAATAGGGTAAAAATCGTGCTTAAATACAAGGAGTATGGATCCCCCAAAATCTGGGAAAATTTGGGCACTTGGGCCCATCAACTTGACTGGTCACATCGTGCTACTCGGTCTAGTAGCGACGCCTGCTCGGATGAGTTGACATAGGCTCCGCTTTGCTACTTCTGCTGCTTTGGCTGATATGGGCTACTCGGTCGAGTAGAAGATCTGCTCGGTCGAGTAGCTTTGCTGCTCGGTCGAGCTAGGGCGCTCAGGGAGAAGTCCAAAATAGGCGTTCTGTTTGAATATAGCTCAGTCGAGATGGCCATTCTGCTCGGTCGAGTAGGTGTGTCTGTTTCCTCTGCATCATCGACATGTCAGCTCAGTCGAGTAGCATCAGCACTCAACCGAGTGGCCTGGGAAACTAAACATGGGCTAGAGCAAGAATCCTCATCTCTCGCTCTCTTCTCCTCCTCTTATCCAATCTTCTTCCTTGCCTCGATGAACTCTCATGGAATCTTGCTAATGACGTCACGGACGTGTCGAATGCGTCCATGTCCCTAAATAGCTCCAATTCGCTCTAAAACTCCTGAAAATCCACAAAGCTATACAGAACTCGAATATGGCATTAGAAGCACGATAATACATGAAAATATGGGTTTTGGAGGTGAATATGATATGGAATGATGCAATAAAAATATGTAAAATATGGACACATCAAAATCCCCCAAGCTTACCTCTTATTCTTCCTCGAGGAAGACGGATACGAGGCTCACCAAGCGATAAAAATAAGAAATAGAAGAAGGAACGAAAGATAGAGGGAGGTGCCGGAGTATTCGATCAGATCTCAAGCCATAGCGACATATCACGACACTTTGAAAATGAATCACATGCTATAAGAATTTCATATCTTGACCAATCATATTACTTGCATACATTTAAGAGCAAAGGAAGGGATTCTCTAAATTCATGCAATCAGTTCATATCCACATCATGTAATTCATAGAGTTTAATATACAATTGTTGGCGAAGCACTTTTCAATCAAAAGATATACGTGAAGCATATAAGAATTCACACCAAGCATGCAATTGAGAATAGAATAAATCATGACATTCACATATTCATATCAAATCATGAAAAGTCTCTATAGCTAATATATTTCGCGAAGTTTCAGCATTATCAAATATTCCCAATTGTGCACAACTCCACTCTAATGGCGTACCCACTCATATGGTAAAATGAATTCACCCCCCAAGCTTAGCTTGAGGTATCGCATCTAAGGAGTAAGAATGGAATTAGGGTAGTGTGCCTTGGGGGTCGAACTCAGGGAGGCGTGGTTGTGCTTGTGTAAGAAAGGACCGGATTCACCCCATGGGTGAGCTAGCCCGAATCGGAGGATGGGTTGTCACAAATCGTAGGTAAGGGTTTAAACAATAATAAAGGGAACCCAGGACTTCGGTTTCCACCCTATCATGTGATTCTCGCTAACACGGCCGACGGATGGGATAACGATCGGAATTAGGGTCTAATGGTTAGACGTTGCCTCTAAGAGTGATACCAGCGTCCCATGGGCCCGATATTCCGGTCGGTGTCCAGGATGATACACCGGACTACCCGGGTTCGGTCAGTGGGCATTCCCATGTCCATTAACACTGACCAACCCTAGGAGCACTAAGCTCGCAACGGTAACTCCCAACATCTCATCCTGCCGCTCCCGCACGCTAGGATTCGACGTCTACGCTAAGGGCATGAGCTATGGCTAGGGAGTCACCCGCCAAGTTTATTCCCCCTTGGCCCAATGGTCAAAGGCGGTCTTTTTCCCGCCGATGACAATGAAACACCCCGCGTAACCGATAGATTT
>JAULAV010006707.1:0-18003 GCA_030789695.1 Scilla litardierei | reverse complement strand
TGTGGAAACTGTGGACAAGCTCCCAATCCTCAATGCTGTGATGGGGGCATTGATGTTGCAAGTCCTTGAAGCACTCCCACGCCTCATAGGGAGTCTCCTGTGGTCCTTGCTTGAAGGACATGAGAGCACTTCTTATTTTCACCGTCTTGGAGGGCGGGTAAAATTTGTCGACGAAGGCACTCGCCAATTCATCCCAAGTGTTGAAGATTCCTTCAGCTTGCGTCCTCAACCAATATAAGGCTTTGTCCTTGAGTGTGAAGGGGAAGAGGCGTAGTCTGATAGCATCTATGGAGACGCCCGGCATTTGGAAGGTGGCACATTTTGATAGGAAGAGCTGGATGTGGTAATGAGGGTTTTCATGGGAGTTCCCAAGAAAAGGATCTTGTTGCATCAGGACTACCAATCCAGTCTTCAATTCAAAAATTTTGTCGGCCGCCAACTCCAGCATAGCTATGGATGAGGTCGTGGAAGAAGTCTTAGGCCGAAGCCTATCTCTAATGGAAATGATCCTAGCCATTCGCTCCGCCAATTCTGCGGGTGTCTCAGGATGGGTCACAAAATTTCTTTCCGTAACGGGTCTCTTCTCCGCTCGGATCCTCCTCAATGTACGCTCGATCTTCGGATCGTATAGTATTTCTTCAGGGTTCGCCGTGGATCTCGTGTACATGCAAGGGAAAACAGAGTTTCAAAGGACTAGTTAGCACAAAGGAAGGGTAAAAATAAAAATAGAAATAATAGAACAAAAAAAGAAAAATAGCTAGGTAGGTAGAATCAAACACTATTGCCTCCCCAGCAACGGCGCCAAAAACTTGATCGGAGCCCCGAGATGTGCAAACACGCAACCGGGGCACGCGACTTGCTAGTCTTACCGCAAGCGCACGGTGTAGCGGCGAGCGGGTATCGAACACGAGGAGGCCTAATGACAATGTCTTCTTCAACTCACCTGTCTATAAGAACAGTCGAGAAAAGTTCGCTATAAAGCGGTTACAGTCGTTCAATTGTATAAAAGGAATATCAAATTAATAAAGACGCCTAGGGGATAGGGAATCCCCGCTACAAACCGTATCTCGTCATTGTGATTCGTAGGTGTCACAAATGCTAGACTAGAAATTCAGGTGAACTAGTTGCAACTAAATGTAGAACCAAGCTCATGCTCTCGTGCTATTGCCGGTCTATAGCAAACCTAGGATAGGGTCCAATCTCTTGCAAACCCTAACCTAGGCAAACTAGCGTTAAGAACAACATCATCGTCCAATCGCATCTCGAGCACACTCTCGTGCAAACTCGAGCTACGACCTAGGTTGGGATAGTTCCTACCCGTCCAATCTCTTGCAAACAAATATTGGTATAGAATTGCAATCAAAAACCCTAATTTCGGTCCAATCTCTTGCAAACCGATTCCGGAGAAATCCAATTGTAACCCAATTCGAATATCTAGGGCTTCCTATCGAGTTGGGATCCAATCTCTTGCAAATCCCAATCGGTATGAATCCCTAGCTATTCGTATTAAATCAATCCCAAACTAGCCCTAATCAATCCTAGCAATAATTTCACCAATTCATCACAAATTAGAAATAGGGTTCGTAGGGTTCATCCCTACGCCCTAAGACGATAAAACTACTCATAATTCATAATAAAACTCAATAGAAATTCATAAATAAAATCAATAGAATTCATGGCTATATTCAATATATCAATAAAAATGGAGTTTTTGATGGAGAGAGAGACAAACCAATGAAGAACCAATAGCATCCAACAAAATAACACTTTTCTCTCCCCCCTAAAAGCTAAATATA
Organism: Scilla litardierei; assembly: GCA_030789695.1. Classification (NCBI taxonomy): domain Eukaryota; kingdom Viridiplantae; phylum Streptophyta; class Magnoliopsida; order Asparagales; family Asparagaceae; genus Scilla; species Scilla litardierei. Next base: position 16,207 of record JAULAV010006707.1, on the reverse strand, counting down.
ATCTCCTAAAAGTAATCTAAAAAAGGCTGCAAAAATTTCTGAAAAAACTCTCTAAACTAGGTTAAAAACTGGGGTTCAATACCCCCAAAACGCCTAAAAACTGTGACGAAAATGCCCCTGCACAGCCTCAAAATCGCAGTTTACGCTACAGGCAGCGCGGCTCACTCGGCCGAGTGACAAATGTCATTCGGCCGAGTGACAAACCCTGACAAATTCCAGTAAGTTCGGACTTTTGGGGGTCGGCTCCTCGGGAGTCGCTCGGCCGAGTGACTTTCTTTTCTTCGGCCGAGGGGACTTATTCACTCGGCCGAGTCGGAACTCGGGGATCGACTGTAAAATTACAGTAAGTCTGGGATTTCTGCTTGCCGTCATCTTGATGCCACTCGGGCGAGTGGGGTCTCCGTGGTTCGGCCGAGTGAGCCGGCGATGCTCGACCGAGTGCACGCTGATACTCAGTCTGTTGCGTGTCCGATCTGGTCGGCCGAGCTGGCTCTCGATGGTCGGCCGAGTGACTCCTTCACTCGGTCGAGTGACATCCTGAAAATGCCCAATCTTCGTATTTTTGCTCCCTTATCGCTCCTAGACGTTCTCTCTTCTTCCACTCCTCTCCAATAGCAAAAATTCCCTCGCAAGAGTCACGGGTGACATTCCGGAGTGGGTGCATCTCAGAATCACTCCAAATCGCTCGAAATCTCCTGAAATTCGACAAAAACAAGAAATCGTGAAAAGCATCGCAATATTACCGAAAAATCGTGAAAAGCGCGATTCGAGCGATCAAAATGGCACGCAAACATGCAGAAAAAAGGTGTAAAATATGGAGTGATCATAACTCTCATGTAGACTCCCCTAGTGCTTATCCATATCTTGTCAAGCTATGATATGCCAACTGTATTCGTGGTGAATATGTTGATACAGGTGTCATTGACACCATGATACAGGAGACTAATATCAAGTATGACCCTACTCTCTTAAGGCAGAGTCTTAGGATTTCTTCCTCTGGTTCTTTGCCTGTTGATATCACCCTCTCTGATGTTGTTGACCTTGACCAGGCTGTCCTCCAGGACATGTTCTTTGTGATCTCATCATTCCTCTTCTCTGGCATCAAGGCATCCATATTTTCTGCTCGAGGTTGGGATGTTCACCTTGTGGTGAAGTCCAACATCTTACTGATGTATGGCTCATCTGATCAGCCATCTTAGGATATTCTTAGGTGTATGTATGCCTTATTTTCTGGCATGTCTGTGAACAGGGCCGGGGTCCTCCTTGATCGTATGGACATGGTAGAGTTCACTTCTTCTTCCTCTCTTATTCCGTATGGAGGAATTCTTACTCATGTCTTTCGCCACTTCGGCATTAATCAGACCACGAATGAGCCCATGCCTCTTGGCCCTCTTCTTGATATGGCTGTAAAGTTGAAGTCCTCTTCGGCTCTACTGACGGCATCAAAGAAGAGGCAGTCTACGTTTGGCCCGTCCTCATCCACTGCTCCACCTGTTGATCAGCCCTCGTCATCTGATGCACCATCTCTTGTCCAGTTGGACGAGAAACTATCTGGTCATTATGAGCTGTTCTATCTATCGTTCCAGCATCAGGGCATACCCTTCCCTGCCCACCTCCAGTCATTTGTTCCATCTGCTCAGCCTACTCAGCCTCCTCCTTCGATCATCTCTGAGATTCCTGATCCTTCAGTTGATGCTGCTTTTGAGTTGCTTCTCAGGCTCCTCAGGATGTTTCCTCTACTGATGCTACTGCTTCCCATCACGTGGATGTTTTTGTTGATCCGGAGCCCCAGGATTCCGTATTGTGTTGGCTACTCCTGTGGACTCATCCACAGCTGATCTAGATTGATGTGTCATGGAGACTGCTCACCCTTGGTCCTAGATTTTTTTGTTAGGGTTGAGAGTGTGAGTCTATTTGTATTTTTGGTTGTATTAATGTAATGTCACATTACTTTTGGATGGTGTATGATGTTGATCATATTTTTGTTTGTATGTGGAGTGGTCTGTCTTTACTTTTGTACTCCATGTATATGTATGTATGTATGTCTCTGTGTGTGTGTGTGTGTGTGTGTGTGTGTGTGTGTGTGTGTGTGTGATATCACATTTTGTCGTTTTACCCTCTGATGTTATTCATATGTATGCGTTATGGAATTGTGTCTCTCTGTGTGCTATATCATATACATGATGTGATGTGATACATTTTCTTGCCTATATAATGTTGATATTGTATTCCTATTTCTTTAGTCAACTAAAATTTCTTTTGTTGATGAGTATTTGATATATATCATTGTAATGCACCTTCGTGGTTTCTCGATTTTATTGTGGTATCACATTGAATATATATCACCTTCTTGAGACTCTCATGATTGATTTTAGTTCTTATTTAGCACTATTATTGTTTTCTACTCCATCTTTTTGGATAATGCCGTAGGGGGAGAGAAATAAACAAATCATAATTTTGTGCTAAGTATAATCTAAAGTTGAATCTAAGATTGAATTTGCCTTAGATTCAGGGGGAGTAAGATATAATGGACTTGGATTCTAAAATCCTAAATTTCTAGCATTGAAATCATTTCATTCATGCATATCTTACATATTTGCTTCAATTGATCAATAGATGCCCTTACTTAAATTGACTAACTTGATTGGTATCTATGTAGGGGGAGTAAGTATTCTTTAAGCACAATTATTTATCTTTTTGTTTATGTTTGTTTGTCATCACCAAAAGGGGGATAATGTTGAGTATTAGACTTCTCCCTACTTGGTTTTGATAATGAGCAAACATAAATACTTGTGACTAATCCCCTACTTGCAGTTAATCAATTGCATAAGCATGTCATGAAGATCAATTAACAATGGATTTCACTCAAGGATCAATCAAAGCATGTAAAGTGGATTGGATGATCGAAGATGATGATTGAAGCTCCTAGAAGACGTCAAGCTCATTCAATAGAAAGAAGAGAGGCAAAAACAAGATGTAATCTTTTTATTCTCTTCTAGTATGTAGCTTAGAAGTAGAATTATGTTGGAGCACACACACATCTTTGTTTCTATCCTAGGAAATCATTAGAACTCATTTCCTTGTCCTCCAATTCATTATTCTCTAACATGTGTATTTTGGACTTTCAACAAGCGACTGCTGAACGATTTACAGGCGCATGTCTACAAACAGTAGTCTATGATTTGTTCTACAGTCGTTTATTTTGCACATACTTTGACACTTGGTTTTGGGCTTTCTGCTATAACTTCCATCATGCCACTGCTGTACAAAGCACATGCGCTTGTCCAGTTACAGGCGCATGTGCCTTGTTAGTCAGTCGGCTATCTCTCACTTGCCTAAAGATCTCTAACTTGTCATCTTTCGGTCAGACGACTGATGTTGGTTTCACAGTCGTCTGCCCATGGCACAGTCACCTGTGCATGCTTCTACAGTCGCTTGTCGATCCTTGTCCTAACACTTTGTGTTTGGCAAGTTATACAAGTTTCGGCCAAACGACTGATGTTGGTTTCACAGTCGCCTACACATGGCACAGACACCTGTGGATACCACATCAGTCGCATGTCATGTCTTCCCAAAACCTCCTGATTTTTCATAACTTGCTCATGTTTCGCTCAGTCGCCTGTAGAAGGTTTCTCAGTCGCCTGTTGGTTTACAGGCGCCTGTCCGACCTTCATCAGTCGACTGTCCTACGTTGTAAGTTACCGTTTGAATTCTCACCTACCCTCTGACACAGTAGAGTAGGCGACTGTGAGTTCTTCATCAATTGACTGTCTACTGTGTAAATTCTATCCGTTGGCTGTTTCGACACAGATTTCAAAGGGGTTTTTGGGTATTTTGCTTGAGGCTTTGATAGAACCTATAAGATGGGATTCTACTGTTTCATGGAGCTTCTCTTGATTAAATCTTGAATACCCTAAGCTCTCATCTTCAAGGTCTCAAGCTCTCAAATCTTTCAAGCCCTAAATCTCAATCTCATCTAGTCTTCCAACTAGAACCAATTTCTTATCCTCTAGTTTTGGTGAAGACAAGTACATAGGCTTTCTCTCTTCTTAGAAAAGACATCAACACACAACACACTTACTCCTTCAAGTTCTACTTCAATGTATAGGTGATTGTAAGTGTTGCAATTTCATTTTGAATTTCATAACTTTTGTAATTAGTTTTACTCTCGGTTTGTGAGAGTGGTTTGCTTGATCCCAAGTTGTGGGAGTCAAGGACATCGATTGTGTTTCGATTACACTTATAGGGTTGCTACAAGTGGGTTTAAAGGAAACCTCAAGTTAGGATTCTAACTCGAGTATCCGGAGGTATCTGGATGGAAGGGACATAGAATTATCGGGAACACGTCGGGATTCGACTTGGGTAATCCGAACCCTTGAAACATCCTTTGTGTTAGCTTGTTTCATTTTGAGTTAATTTATAATTCCGCATTTATTGCTGGTTAGGAATTTAAATTGGTATAACTATCGTTTAAATTTTATAAACATTATTCAACACCCTTCTGGTGTTTTCCTCATAGGCAGTGTCCTTACAGTTGTCACCGTGGAAAGTGTGTACTGAAGGACCCGACATCATGGAGGTCGTCCTTGTGGAGCACTGATTATGCTAAGGAGCCAACCTCGTGGAGGTCATCTTTGTAGAGATGTCATTGTCTGAAGGAGCAGACCTCATAGAGGCCATCCTTGCTAGCAAGAGGGAGCCAACCTCGTGGAGGTCGTCCTTGCTAGATGCTTACCGAGCTGAGTTGAGGAGACCAGATTGGCCTTCCAGGGATGTGAGTGCAGCTCGGTCGGGCTGACCTCCCAAGTTGCTCTCAACGGGTCCCTGAAGACACACGTGGCTTTCGAACTCGAGTGCGATGGGCTCCGCCGTCAGTTCTAGCTGGGCCCTACCCGTGATGATCCCCAGCCCAAAGTAACTCTAACAGCGCCAAATTCTTCGCTTTTCGTTGGCCAACGGGTCATAAGAAACGTGGAATTTAGGTCTGGACTAAATCTAGGCCTCAATTGAGTTATAACAAATAGGTTTGAACAATCTCTTTATGCCCAAATAAGGTGATTATGATTTTCTCATAGTTTCTTTATATAATAATGACTTGATCTACACTGGAACTACTTGGGACATGATTGAAGAATTCGAAGTAGCTATGATGAAAGAATACGCAATGACAAAGTTTTGCAACCAAAATGGAAATATATTTATTTCTTAGGGAAAAAATATATGAAAAATATACTTGTGTTAGGAATGAGTGAGGCTCTTGGCCTCCCCTCCGTCATTACCCACTCATTAGTCTCATTACTATGGGTAATATGGACTCTTGGTGTAACGACCACTTTTCGTTGTACGTTGTTCGTGCACGTGCTTTTGGCCGTGCACGTGTTTGTGAACACTTTCGTGTGATATGCCGTTGTGAACGTCTCTGAGAGTATTACATAGTGGCACTATCTTGGAACGACACTTCTCGAGTCGTTTTTCCACAATTTACACTTACTCGATGAGACGTGACGATTCTCACTCTTGACGGGAGACGTTTCTATTTTTAGTTTCGTCGTCCGACGTCGAATTTGAGATCCGTCTTCTTAGTTAGCTCACATTCGTCGTCACGATCACCCCGATATTTATTTTATAATTTTTGGAGTTTATTTGACTACTTTTATAATTTTTACAAGTTTTATATTATTTTTAATAATTAATTTATAAATTATTTTCGGCCAAATAAAATTTATTTGGGTTTTAAACGTTTTAAAGAATTTTTGTGCCAATTTCCAGCTCATTTGGATCAGGTCAAATCCTAGGATGAGTTGGAGAAGTTTAAATTCAAATTTTAAATCTTTTTGAACTTCTAATCCTATTAGATTTAGCCCTAGACCAAGTCAACCCACCTATACTATATAAGCAACCCCTAGCAAGTCCTATTTTCCAAGGAAATTAGCCCTAGCCTCTTCCAAACTCATTTTGGACGTTGCGACGAATCGTCGCAACGTTGCGACGTACAGCCCCCCGCACGACCGAAGAAACCCCCCGCAATCTCCCGCTCCGACCGAGGGCAAGCTCCGCATCCGCCCCGTCCGCACCGCTGCAGCAACCCCCGCCCCGTTCCCCCGCTTGACCGAGAGGAGCCCTCGGTCTGACCGAGGCCCCGCTCCGCACAAGCGATCCGCATCCGTTGCCGCTTGTCGCCCCGCTCCGCAGCCCGCACGACCGACCCGCCGCTCCGCATTGACCGACGTTGCAAGCGTTGCAACGTTGCAACGCTGTCCCACCCGCATCCAAGCGCACGACCGAAGCTCCCCATCGACCAGACCGAAGAGAAACCCCGCACCCAAGCATCGCCCGCAGCCGCTGCACACCCCAACGTCGCAGCCCCCGCATTCACAGCGCACGACCGACGGTTCTCCCCGCATCGGCTGTGTACGACCGACGGCCATACGTCGCAACCCCGCAACCGTCGCACCACTTGCCTCTGTGGGCCCCCCAAGTTCTCCAGAGGTATTGTGGGTCCCCCAAAGGTCCCTAGGACTACTGTGGGTCCCACCAAGGTGCTTGCTCTTCGAGGATTCGTCGCGTACGACGTCGTCGCACGTCGTAGCCCGTCGTCGCACGTGCTAGCTTTGGAATCTGGAACCGTTGCACCGGTCGATGCTCTGAATTTTCCAGCGAGGAATATATATTGGAATCTGGACTTGGAGCGCGATCTATTATTCCAACCCCCGGCGTCGCTACCCGACGCCGGTGTAGCTTTCGCGTCGTGTTGAGGTAACGTTTTGCACCCCTAGGACCCCAAACCCAATTGCATGCTAATCAAGACTAAAATTGATGTTTTTAAAGTATTTTAAAAGTTTTAAATTCACTAATGAAGATTAATAATATGGACTTTAGGCCGGTGGACTTGTGCACGTAGGATAATTGAGATTTTTGGACTCATTGGACGGTGTGCTCAGACGTTGTGCTTGCAGGCAAGTGAAACTTGCCAACTCTTGCGTAGGGCCATGTTTTTAGGCCACTTCCTTGTTTTAGCGTAAAAGAGACTAGTCAGTGAAATGATAGCTGGCTAGACGCCTACTTGATCTAGTTTGACAACGGAACTAGATCCGTCACCTAATTGATCTAGCTTGACAACGAAGCTAGATCCAACCCTTTAAACTTGTTGTTCATGCATACTAAACTGTCACGTTTACTTTCCTTACCTGTACGCACTTTTAACTGCCATGCATTGCATCTTACATGTCATCCCAGTTGATTGTTGCATTCGTAGCACACGCTACAAAACTTGTACTCCTTGAAAACTACTTCCGGGGGAAACGGGTCTCATGTGTTGGTCAAAAGCCAATGCCCGGGTTCCCTGGACCGGCTAGGTGCACCCCTACGCCATACTTGTTTAAACACTTCCTGGCTCGTGGACCAGAAGCGGGCCTCATGTGTTGGCTGAAAACCAATGCCCGATACACGTGGAGGGGTAGGGATAAACGATCACTTGAGCTAGGAGCTGGCCGTGCAGCCACTCTAGCCAAAAGGCGGAATCCCTGTGCACGAGGTGCTTACTTTTCTTGTCTTGTACTTGTCTTGTGAATGATTCATGCAATACTTGTCATCCATGCCATGTTTAAATGCCATGCTCGTACTTTACTTTACTTTACCTGTTGCACTCATACTTTAACTGCCATGTCATTTGCATCATGCTAGAACTGCTAGGTTGCTTTACTTTCAGTTTCACTTGCACAAGTCTCTTGTAGACTTGCTGACATGTGCCCCTTGCTCTTTTGGGTGTCACATGTTAGACCCTGAGCCAGAGACAGTCGTTGCTGAGTACGTGATGTGTTGCTGACGCTGAGCATTAGTCCATGATTGCCAGGAGGATTTTGGTGGACACCGGTGACCATTCTTTGAGCCTTTGTTGAGCTTTATTTTGTTTTAGGCCTTTTGTTAGTTATTGGTGAGTAGCACCGTCGTTTGTACTTTGTACTTTTGTTGGCCATGTTTGGGCCTTTAGTCTCTTTTTCTTTTAGCCTGGTGGCTTTTCTGCGATGTTGGAAACTTATTTTATGGATATTCTGAGATATTTCTTTTGCCTCATTTCATTATTATTATCTTTGTTTCGTTAGCGTTGCAAGGACCTGCAGTTTTAAATTTGATCGACGCTTATCGGACTTGCAGCTTTGTAGCTTCAAGTCTGAGCGGACCTTCTCACGCTTCGCCTCCATATTTTTGGGAAGCGGGGCGTGACAGGTTTTGTTGGTGGCCCATGCAGGTCCAATCTTGCAATTGCGAATTAACGGAACAACGATAATAACGGAATGTCCATTAAATAAATTGCAACATCCGAGTCATAAGCCCTGAGTTTAGTTGTTTTCTTAGGACACTAGGTGATAAGAAGGCTTAGTTAGACGTCTGTGCTTGCTAGTTAGAGGCCCTGACTGTAGTTAGACTCCCTTTTAGCAATTGATCTAATCGTCGTAGGAGTTACCTTAGTGGTTATTGCCTAACCCTGACCATGTTAGACCTCTAAAATTTTCCTTCGGGCGTTCGCTTTCGGGTTCATCGATTTCGGACCAAGCTGAACACATTTCTTTACCGTATAACCTTTAGAAGTCTTAGCTCTTAGTTTTTAATCTTTAGATGGTCGACCGTATGAGTTCCCCGTAGACTCTTCTGATCCATATCCTAGGTATATGTACGATTTGATCATCCGACCAATTTCCTTGCCTCGATTCACGAGATCGCCTCATGACGATCGTCGTCACTCTTCGAACATCTCCATTACAAATCCTGAATCTTCTGAAAGTATTTTTTCGATTTCCTCTTTCCCTAAGTTTAACCTTGCTCAAAATTTTAATATACTTATACTTCATACTCCTTCATTGATTTAAATTTTTTAAAACGTTTGTCGGAATTTTTGAATACTAGCTTATAGTATTTTCCCAGACTATGTTTTTCGTACTTATGCAAATGCGTTGTCCCTTCATATATTAATTTTATTCTGAATCGTACTTTTATTCAACTTGTAATTTTCCCTCCTGATTTATGCCATTCATATACTTTTCAAAACACATGGAATTTCAGCTTTCAGCAAGTTGGTTTTGCTCGTCGTTTTCGCTAATTCAGATTTTGTAAAATTACTATTTTCATAACCACATCCTGCTTTAGACCCTCCATGATTTGATTTTAAAGATTTGCTATTCGATCTTGATAATTCTTATGCTAAGTTACTATTATTTTCTTCCCGCTCACCATACACGCTTTTAGAAAAAAAATTTCTAAACAAAATCGAATTTCAATTATTTTTATAACCGTGCCAGACTTGTTGTGCTCGTATATTAAGAACCTTGTGTAACTCTGTTTCTCATTTTTGGCAAACCTTGGTTCTCTAAAAGTAGTTTCAAATTGATCATTTTAAATTTTCCATAGCCTAAAAGTTTTGAAAGCATTAACATGAGTTTAAATTCTTCCGCTACTCGATTTCATTCCTCGACTTCCCAGAACTTTTGACAACATTATATTAAATTACAGACGGAAAGAATTTTCTAAACCATGTCCTTAATATTCGTGTAAATGATTTTACTTCTTTTCTTAATGATTTTCGATAAGCTAATAAAACATTTTCTCTTATTATGAATATTCAACTCAAACTTATTTTGAACAACTCGTTTTATCGATCTCCAAATATTTCTTTACAGGCGATGATTTTAAGTTTTGAAGAACGACAGTTTTCAAACTCCGCGTATTTTAGCTTGTGCTACTTACCCTATCTTCTTTTCTATATCCTATATAAGCATCACTACATTCCCCTTTCCTTCAACCTAAACATCACCATTGAGTCAATGTTTCGTCTACCAAGCCGTCTCCTTGTATTTGTCCTATCTGAACTCGTGCTTATCGATCCTTCCCTCGTCACGCTCTCGACCTCTCTTTATTGCTTAGGCCTTAGAGTCCTTCAATGTCTGGTCAACTCTTAGTTGTTAGTAGACCCTTGGACCTTGTGAGGTAGTCGTTGTGCACATACCTAAGTTGGGTACGTGAGCTTGAATGAGAATTCCCATAGTATATTGGCGCTTGCCTATTGTGTGATATATTTATATATATATACTCGGAGCCATTCGTGATAGTATGAAGTTGTTGTGTGATAGTAGTTATAGATTTTGTGGATAGCTATACTATACTAGGGATGCTTGTGTATATTTGAATTAGCGTTGGAATGTCTAATGGAGTGTATGTAATTAGAGATACTTATAATGGTTGAAATAAAATGATTGGTAAAGCTATGTATATGCTAGGTGTGATGATAATGTGTGAACTTATAGATAAGTATGTAGGCCTATTGAGTGATCTATATATTATTACGTGTGAGTTTGTGCTCGTAGGTAGATATATATAGTGTTTAGACGTAAGTAGTTATGTTTGTTGCCTGAGTATATATGTGATATACATATAGTGGTAGGATTATAATTTTGATTGGTATTGCTTGCTTTTGCGGGATGTTGCATGCGTGCATACCGTGAGGTATACACGACTATCGTACATCTTAATTATGTATGTACATAGGTGTTGGTGTACTAATTATAGGTAGTAGACTATGGTGTGAATATATATGTTACATGTGTGAGACTATACGATGAATACGTATGCATGTATTAGGGAGCGTATTATAATTATACGTATGTTGATGTCTATATTATTATTATTATGGTATATAGAATGATTGAACTACGTGAGTATTGCCTGACTAAATATTAAGTGTGATTGATTTATGGAATGTATATGGTTGTATGGTAGACGTATAAATATTGGAATGGTATTGGTATAAGTATGAATGCCGTGTTACGTATATAGAATATCCTGATATGTGTATTGAGTCTCACTCAAGCTTGAGTGAGTATACTCTAAGTATATTGAATGTATGATTGTAGTTTGAATATAGAAATGCTTGATGTATGTATGGTGATAGAAGTGTTTGTGCCTGGTTGTGCTACGCACATGATTGTGGGTCGCTACGCCAGTATATAGTTATAGGTGTTGGTCTTGTGATATAGCTAAATACTAAGGACTTGTTATGTGAACGTATGTGTACTAGCTAAAACTAGGTATGTATGTGTGCTAGTTATATAATGGTATGATTGGTGTATGTAAATGAAATGTTAGCGTGTATGGGTGTGCACCATGCACGGGTAAGTATGTGCTTAGTTATAGGTATTGATGACTATGGTATATGTGGCGTGTCGTAAATACAGTTATAGGACCGTACGTGATGTGAATATATGGTGAACTATTTGCATGTATTTGAATGACTATGTATTGTGAAACTATAGTAGTGGTGAATATGTATATTAGATATAGTGAACTTGATCTAATAATGGTATGGTGTGACTACATGTGTGGATGTGTTTGGTGTTGGATGAATACTAGGGATTATTAGAGGGTAGTATACCCTTGATGTTTGTGCATAGGTAGCTACATATAGGTAGAGCAATGATTGTATTGGCTAAGTGTGAGACTATCCTTATATAAGTATCTGAACTGTTGTTTTGCGAGTAGTAGTTATATAAGGGATGTATGTTTATATATATGATTGAAATACATGTATGAATTTGACTGACTATAATAAGTATAAGTATATACGTACGTGAATGTATATACGTGTTGGTAGAAATAATGTTTGACTACCTAGTGCATATATAAGCACTTGAAATGACTATACCTGGTTAAATTATTATATGGCTTGATTGGGGTAGTTACTAGAGCGACTAGTTATATTAGAAAGTCCGAGGACGGACTTTATTCTAAGGTGGGAAGGATGTAACGACCACTTTTCGTTGTACGTTGTTCGTGCACGTGCTTTTGGCCGTGCACGTGTTTGTGAACACTTTCGTGTGATATGCCGTTGTGAACGTCTCTGAGAGTATTACATAGTGGCACTATCTTGGAACGACACTTCTCGAGTCGTTTTTCCACAATTTACACTTACTCGATGAGACGTGACGATTCTCACTCTTGACGGGAGACGTTTCTATTTTTAGTTTCGTCGTCCGACGTCGAATTTGAGATCCGTCTTCTTAGTTAGCTCACATTCGTCGTCACGATCACCCCGATATTTATTTTATAATTTTTGGAGTTTATTTGACCACTTTTATAATTTTTACAAGTTTTATATTATTTTTAATAATTAATTTATAAATTATTTTCGGCCAAATAAAATTTATTTGGGTTTTAAACGTTTTAAAGAATTTTTGAGCCAATTTCCAGCTCATTTGGACCAGGTCAAATCCTAGGATGAGTTGGAGAAGTTTAAATTCAAATTTTAAATCTTTTTGAACTTCTAATCCTATTAGATTTAGCCCTAGACCAAGTCAACCCACCTATACTATATAAGCAACCCCTAGCAAGTCCTATTTTCCAAGGAAATTAGCCCTAGCCTCTTCCAAACTCATTTTGGACGTTGCGACGAATCGTCGCAACGTTGCGACGTACAGCCCCCCGCACGACCGAAGAAACCCCCCGCAATCTCCCGCTCCGACCAAGGGCAAGCTCCGCATCCGCCCCGTCCGCACCGCTGCAGCAACCCCCGCCCCGTTCCCCCGCTTGACCGAGAGGAGCCCTCGGTCTGACCGAGGCCCCGCTCCGCACAAGCGCTCCGCATCCGTTGCCGCTTGTCGCCCCGCTCCGCAGCCCCCACGACCGACCCGCTGCTCCGCATTGACCGACGTTGCAAGCGTTGCAACGTTGCAACGCTGTCCCGCCCGCATCCAAGCGCACGACCGAAGCTCCCCATCGACCAGACCGAAGAGAAACCCCGCACCCAAGCATCGCCCGCAGCCGCTGCACACCCCAACGTCGCAGCCCCCGCATTCACAGCGCACGACCGACGGTTCTCCCCGCATCGGCTGTGTACGACCGACGGCCATACATCGCAACCCCGCAACCGTCGCACCACTTGCCTCCGTGGGCCCCCCAAGTTCTCCAGAGGTATTGTGGGTCCCCCAAAGGTCCCTAGGACTACTGTGGGCCCCACCAAGGTGCTTGCTCTTCGAGGATTCGTCGCGTACGACGTCGTCGCACGTCGTAGCCCGTCGTCGCACGTGCTAGCTTTGGAATCTGGAACCGTTGCCCCGGTCGATGCTCTGAATTTTCCAGCGAGGAATATATATTGGAATCTGGACTTGGAGCGCGATCTATTATTCCAACCCCCTGCGTCGCTACCCGACGCCGGTGTAGCTTTCGCGTCGTGTTGAGGTAACGTTTTGCACCCCTAGGACCCCAAACCCAATTGCATGCTAATCAAGACTAAAATTGATGTTTTTAAAGTATTTTAAAAGTTTTAAATTCACTAATGAAGATTAATAATATGGACTTTAGGCCGGTGGACTTGTGCACGTAGGATAATTGAGATTTTTGGACTCATTGGACGGTGTGCTCAGACGTCGTGCTTGCAGGCAAGTGAAACTTGCCAACTCTTGCGTAGGGCCATGTTTTTAGGCCACTTCCTTGTTTTAGCGTAAAAGAGACTAGTCAGTGAAATGATAGCTGGCTAGACGCCTACTTGATCTAGTTTGACAACGGAACTAGATCCGTCACCTAATTGATCTAGCTTGACAACGAAGCTAGATCCAACCCTTTAAACTTGTTGTTCATGCATACTAAACTGTCACGTTTACTTTCCTTACCTGTACGCACTTTTAACTGCCATGCATTGCATCTTACATGTCATCCCAGTTGATTGTTGCATTCGTAGCACACGCTACAAAACTTGTACTCCTTGAAAACTACTTCCGGGGGAAACGGGCCTCATGTGTTGGTCAAAAGCCAATGCCCGGGTTCCCTGGACCGGCTAGGTGCACCCCTACGCCATACTTGTTTAAACACTTCCTGGCTCGTGGACCAGAAGCGGGCCTCATGTGTTGGCTGAAAACCAATGCCCGATACACGTGGAGGGGTAGGGATAAACGATCACTTGAGCTAGGAGCTGGCCGTGCAGCCACTCTAGCCAAAAGGCGGAATCCCTGTGCACGAGGTGCTTACTTTTCTTGTCTTGTACTTGTCTTGTGAATGATTCATGCAATACTTGTCATCCATGCCATGTTTAAATGCCATGCTCGTACTTTACTTTACTTTACCTGTTGCACTCATACTTTAACTGCCATGTCATTTGCATCATGCTAGAACTGCTAGGTTGCTTTACTTTCAGTTTCACTTGCACAAGTCTCTTGTAGACTTGCTGACATGTGCCCCTTGCTCTTTTGGGTGTCACATGTTAGACCCTGAGCCAGAGACAGTCGTTGCTGAGTACGTGATGTGTTGCTGATGCTGAGCATTAGTCCATGATTGCCAGGAGGATTTTGGTGGACACCGGTGACCATTCTTTGAGCCTTTGTTGAGCTTTATTTTGTTTTAGGCCTTTTGTTAGTTATTGGTGAGTAGCACCGTCGTTTGTACTTTGTACTTTTGTTGGCCATGTTTGGGCCTTTAGTCTCTTTTTCTTTTAGCCTGGTGGCTTTTCTGCGATGTTGGAAACTTATTTTATGGATATTCTGAGATATTTATTTTGCCTCATTTCATTATTATTATCTTTGTTTCGTTAGCGTTGCAAGGACCTGCAGTTTTAAATTTGATCGACGCTTATCGGACTTGCAGCTTTGTAACTTCAAGTCTGAGCGGACATTCTCACGCTTCGCCTCCATATTTTTGGGAAGCGGGGCGTGACACTTGGTCTCCTAGAGGCTCTTCATCTCCCTTACTAAATTAATATATAGAGAACCATGTCATATGGCCATGGTTACTCATTCTATCTCTAAGAATTCCTATCACTATTTTCCTTCTTGAGTTTGATTACTCTCTAACACGTTATCAGCATGTGTTCTTCCTTGAGCACAAATCCAATCCAAAAATCTCCACCAAATTGATCCCCTACGCGCGAGGAATCTTTGGTTGCTGCGGCAATTCGTTTGGAGCGTTGCGGTGTTCTCGACATTTTTTTGGGAGCTCGGATTTTTATTTTCTACGGTTCTCATCTACGGTCATCCCTAGATCATCGATCTAGAGGTATACTCTTCATTCCTGTAGATATACAATTTATTTTCATGTATTTTTACAACCTCTATTTTGGCTTGTAAAAACAAAAAAAATTTGTTGAATACAATGCAAATTAAATTAAGAAAAAGAAAAAAACCCTATTTTTTTCCCCAGCGCCCCCCCCACAGGGGTGCCGATATCCTGTCCCCCCCGGTCGGGGGGGGCCTCTGTCGCTGCCCCCCCCCCGCGGTCGGGGGGGCCTCTGTCGTAGCGCCCCCCTGACGGGGGGCAGATCCGTCCCCCCCGGTCGGGGGCCTCTGTCGCAGCGACCCCCCCCGACGGGGGGGCCGATCTGCCCCCCCATCGAGGGGGCCTCTGTCGCCGATGCCCTCCCCCAAGACGCGGGGGGGGGGGGGGGGATTCGACTGCGCCTGTTCGACTCCCTCCCCCGGACGCGGGGGCGATCCAACTGCGCCTATTTGACGCCCTCCCCCAGATGCGGGGGGGCCGATCCGGCTGCGCAGCCCCCCGGGGTACCCTCTATTCCGACACCCCCCGGCAAGCAAAGGGGGCTCTCCTCCGGAAAAGATCCCCCCTCCGTTTGGGGTTTTTCTGGCGGCTGATTGGGGGTTGATGGGGTTGGGATATTTTTGAAGTTGAGGGGTCTAGGGTTTGGGGGTTTTTTTTGATATTTCACAACCTAGAATTTTTGTTAAAATTATAAATTCTGTTTATATTATATAATATAATTTTTAATGTTGGGCCTGAAGCCCATGTGTCACAAATACTTATACATTCTATGTGACAGAAGCCAAGTAATTGGGCCTGCAGCCCAACTAATAACAATTTTATTTTGACTTGTAATGGCCTGTAGCCTAGCAGTTTTTATTTACAATATTTGGTTGGCCTGCTGCCCAATTATTAATTAAATATTACACAGATTAATATTTATGGGCCTGTCGCCCCTTTAAGTTATTAACCTATATCATTTCTCGGTTATGAACTTGTCACTTCATATTGCAATATTAATTACTCGGTTGCATTCTACTGGAATTTTAGGATGTTTTTTTTAAATATAATTATCTTAAAGTTCCTGAGACCGCTCTGCCGTTAGTCAACTAACCTAACGGTGTATGACGTTTCCACATGGTCTACGAGATAATTATATTTTCTAGTGTTATGCTTGAGATATAAGCGTGGTTGTTTA
>JAULAV010006705.1:0-16000 GCA_030789695.1 Scilla litardierei | reverse complement strand
CAAGCAAGCAAACGCCAAATCACATCACTAAACCAAGGAATACGAGTCCAGACAAGTGCCGTGGGCCCACGCGGTGAAGCGCGAGTGAGTGTGGTCGTGCGCTAGCAGTCCGTGTCACTATCTACGATGTGAGATAAAGCTCGATATACACAAATCCAGGAAATGACCCAAATATCGATTCGAATTGAATAAAGCGGTGAATATATATTTCAAGCATGCATGAGAATAGAGAGAGAATCGAAACATATCATGCGTCAGGGGCTCCACAACTAGGGTTAAGGAAATCACCACACTAAAGCCTAGATAATAGCTAAAAAGTTCCTAAGCCAAGTGTTTTTGAAAACGATGGGGGTTGAGATGATGCGGAGAAGAACACTCGGTGCAAATTCTCGCCTTCCCTTTATTCTCGGCAAGTAGAGGAAATATTCACACGGGAATTTTTTTGGGTTTTGGGTATTTGTATTTTTTTTTGGCTTTTTGTCTATACAATTTTTTTTTCTTTTCATTTCTTTCTTTTCTTTTTGGGTTTTTCTTTTCTTTTCTCCTTTTTTTGGATTTTTGGATATTGGGGTATATACATGTGTACTCTCCCAAGTGGGAGAACGGTACACGACGAGGGGATTTGCACCAAGTAAAACAAAAAAGAAATCGGAATCTAAACACTTGGGCAAAGGAAACTATTCTCGCTAATTAGATCATGGGCTAAGTGGGTTATCCTAGTCCTTAATTGTGGAATCCCGACGCAAGCGAAATGAAGCATACGATATATATATAATCATGCATACAGAAACAGGCAAGAGAAGCAAATACCGCATTATTCATATCGAAGCGTGATAATCTACGGGTCATTCCTGGACAGGTATATAAAGTAAAATCACAAAGCAGAAGCACACCAAACAGCTAGGCACGACGCCCGATTCACAAAAAGCTAAGTGGATCCACGATGCGTGAAATGCAAGAGAACTCGACATCCTAGAGTTAGTGAGTGTGATTATCGATGCTATGCTAGGTGTGTGTGATTTTGTGGCAATTCATCATAGGGTTCATCTCTAGGAGAAAGAGATAAAAAGAAGAAAAGAAAAATTAAAAACACGATGAAAACGACACAAAAACGAAAGAGAAAGACTCAAACGACGCACAAAGTGCGACTCCCCCAAGCTAAAGCTTGCATTGCCCTCAATGCAATAAGAGTGAGTACGGGAGGGCAATGAAGATGGGGGGGATACGCACAGACACAAAAAGACATGATAAAGAAGAAAAACACAGAGACGAAAAATGAAAATAAATAAAAATAAAAATCAAACCACACGACAGAAAAATAGAAAAAGAAAGAAAAAGAAAAAGAGAAAGATGGCATGACATACAAAAAATAAAACAAGCTCACACACAAAAATAAAACAAAACACGACAACACAGCAAAATAGACTTCCCCCAAGCTAGGCATGACAATGCTAGCAATAAAATATGATCGTGAAAGTGCAGGGATATGCAAGGAGAATGTCAAAAAACAAAGTGAAATGAAATAGAAATAAAAAGGAAGCGGTCCGACACGTGAATGAGTCATCCCCCTAGCAGTGGTAAAGCAGGGCCCCACAAAGACAGATGAGCACAAGAAATAGGGGGATCAAAAGCATGATGGGAAAATATCAAGCAGAGGCACCACCCTCTCGGGATGGTGATGGGGGCCTGTTGATCGCGCCCGGGCGTACACCCTAAAGAGCGACCGTGTAGTCTTACCGCAAGCGCACGGTGTAGCAGCAAGCGGTTATCGAACACAGGGAGGACGTATGATAGTGCCTTCTCCGAACAACCTGGCTATGGGGACAGACATGCAGGAAATTGCCTTTCGGCGATGTTGTCACAATCGTCAAACAATGTAAAAAGAAATATAAAATCAAATAAAGATGCCTAGGGAGTAGGGAATCCCCGCTACTCACCGTACATCATCATTGTGATTCATCGGTTTCACAATTGCTAGGGTAGAATGTCAGGTGAACTAGTTGCAACTGAATGTAAAACCTAGCTCACGCTCTCGCGCTGTTGCCGGTCTATGGCAAACCTAGGCTCGGGTCCAATCTCTTGCAAACCCAAGCCTAGGCAAGCTAGCATTAGAATCAACGTCCTCGTTCAATCGCATCCCGAGCCCACTCTCGTGCAAACTCGGGCTACGACCTAGGTTGGGATAGTTCCTACCCGTCCAATCTCTTACAAACGGGTATCGGTATAGAATTGCAACCGAGAATCCTAGTATCGGTCCAATCTCTTGCAAACCGATACTAAGGAAACTCAAATTCAACCCAATTCGTAGGGTTTCCTATCGAATTGGGATCCAATCTCTTGCAAATCCCAATCGATATGAACACCTAGCTATCCGTATTATATCAATCCCAAACTAACTCTAATCAATTCTAGCAATAGTTCTACCAAATCGTCACAAATCAGAAATTGGGCTCGTAGGGTTCATCCCCACGCCCTAAGACGTTAAAACTACTCACAAATCATATTGCTAATGGAAGAATAATCAATAGAAACAGAAATGGAATTCATAGCAATATTCAAAATAGCAATAAAAATAGGATTTTTAATAGAGAGGGAGACAAACCAATGTAGCTTTCCAAGAATCCAACAAAATAACACTTTTCTCTCCTCTCCAATCACAAGAATTAAACTCTCAAAATCTAATCTAAAAAGGCTGCCAAAAGCAATAGAAAAAGCTCCCTAAACTAGGTTAGAATCTGGGGTTAAATACCCCCCAAAACTGACCAAAAATTCGTGACCAAACTGCCCCTGCATAGCTCCAAAATCGTGATTTCCGCTACAGGCAGTGACGTGTGCCCGTGCCGCGCGGGCGCGTGGCCACGTGGAAGACGGGGGGGGGTGTAGATATTTGTAACCGCAAGCGCACGGTGTTGTAGTGTGGCTTGGGGGTCGAACACAGTGAGGCTAGGATGTGCTTGTGTCAAGGAGGACCAAAATCACCCCGTGGGCGAGCTAGCCCGAATCGGTTGATGGTTGTCACGGAAAGGAATGCAAGGTATGAACAATAAGAAAATAAACACGGGACTTTGGTTTCCACTCCAATGAGCGACTCTCACCGATACGGCCTACGGGTAGGATAGCGATCAGAATTAAGGTCTAGTGGTGAGACGTTGCCTCTGAAAGTGGTACTGGCATCCCATGGGCCCGATATTCCGGTCGGTGCCCAGGATGATACACCGGACTTCCTGGATTCGATCAGTGGGCACTCCTGTGTCCATTAACACTGATCGATTCTGGGAGCACTAAGCTCGCAACGATAACTCCCAACGTCTCATCCTGCCGCTCCCGCGCGATAGGATTCGGCGTCTACGCTAAGGGCGTGAGCTATGGCTAGGGAGTCAACCACCAAGTTTATTCCCCCTTGGCCCAACGGTCAAAGGCGGTCTTTTTCCCGCCGATGACAATGAAACACCCCGTGTAACCGTTAGAATCCTAATCCCTATCGATTTCCTAACTCTATGGATGCATCAGGAAGAGCCCCCGAAGGGGTTTCCGCCAAAATCCCAGATTTGGGAACTACTCACAAAAATTCATTAAAAATCGATCTAAATGAAAATGAACCGTTGGAATGATAATCAGACGATTGGAATGCGGAAGTGATAGAGTAATTAAGACAATACTAAAATTTGAGAAGATCCGAAAACTTACAAAAGAACAGTAATTACAGCCGTCGCAATAGGAGAAAACAATAAAAACTAGCAGCTCCTCGTTTCTGGAACCCTAGGGGTTCTATTTATAGACTCTCGTATCACCCGATCGGTTGACAAGTCAACCGATCGGGTGATCCGTTACAGATAATAACAGAAAACGGCGAACTTTCACCCGGTCATTTGAACCGGTCGGTTGAGTTCTTGGAGTGACCGGTTGGATCTTGGCGCCATCGGGTGAAGTGATCAGTTCGGTGCCCGTGTCTTCGGCTCTTCAGCATCAGCTACAGATGAACCGATCGGGTGAGAGTCACCCGATCGGTTGGAATTTAGCTCGAGAAGACAGAGAGTTGGCCCCAGTTGAACCGGCCTGTGAACCGGTCGGGTGACTTTCACTTGAGCTCCGGCTGAGACCGGGTGGTGCACGCGTGCATCACCCGATCGGTTGGAGATGACCAACCGACCGGGTGAGGGGCTGAAAGATGTATTCTTAGTCGTTTGACCCCCTGGATCACGCGTGACTCCTTCCGTTGCTCCGGTGACACATGATATCATCGTTAAACGTCCCCTATGTGGGCAATCTCCTGCAAACATGGAGAAACAAAGAAAAGTGAAAGAAAACGAGAAAATACGAGAAAACGGATAAAAGACGACGAAAAACACGGAGAAACACAAAAGAAAACGTGCGTGAATATATGAAATATAAACGCACGTCAAAATCCCCCAAGCTGAACTCTTCCTCGTCCTCGAGGAAGACGAGTGAGAGTAGGAGTTCGGAGGGGAAAAATAGAGAGAAAGAGAGAAAAAGAAAACTATATATCCTAGATCGTCCGTCAGAGCCAACAAAATCAAAAACGACACACCAAGCAATCAAACGTCAAATCACATCACTAAACCTAGGAAAACAGTCCCAATAAGTGTCGTGGGCCCACGCGGTGAAGCGCGTGTGAGTGCGGTCGTGTGCTAGCAAATGGTGTCGCTTTCTACAATGTGCTATGAGCTCATATACGCAAATCCAGGAAATGACCCAAATACCGATTCGAATTTGAAATTGCGGTGAATATTAGTTCGAGCATGCATGAGAAGAGTATAAGAAGTGAAACGTATCATGCGTCGGGGACTCCACAACTAGGGTTAAGGAAATCACGCCACTATAGCCTAGATACTAGCTAAAAAGTTTCTAAGCCAAGTGTTTTCGAAAACGATGGGGGTTGAGATGATGTGGAGTAGAACACTCGGTGCAAATTCTCGTCTTCCCTTTATTCTCGGTAGGTAGGAAAAATATTCACACTAGAAACCCTTTTTTTGGGTTTTGGGTATTTGTATTTTTTTTGGCTTTTTGGCTATACAAAATTTTTCTTTTCTTTTCTTTTTTGGGTTTTTCCTTTCTTTTCTCTTTTTTTTGGATTTTTGGGTTTTTGGCTATACACATGTGTACTCTCCCAAGTGGGAGAACGGTACACGACGAGGGGATTTGCACCAAGTAAAACAAATAAGAAGTCGAAATCTAAACACTTGGGCAAAGGAAACTATTCTCGCTAAATAGAGCATAGGCTAAATGGGTTATCCTAGTCCTTAATTGTGGAAGCCCGACGCAAGCGAATTGAAATATACGATATAAATATAGCATGCATATAGTAAAAGCAAATACCGCATATTCAAATCGAAGCATGATAATCTAGGGGTCATTCCTGGACAGGTATATAATGTAAAATCACAAAGTAGAAGCACACCAAACAGATAGGCACGACGCACGACTCACAAAAAGCTAAGTGGACCCACGATGCGTGAAATGCAAGAGGACTTGAAATCCTAGGGTCAGTGAGTGTGATTATCGATGCCATGCTACGTGTGTGTGACTTTGTGGTGATTCATCATATGATTCATCTCTAGGAGAAAGAGATAAAAAGAAGAGAAGAGAAAAAAAGAAAAAAAGGATAAAAAACACGATGAAAACGACACAAAAACAAAAAAGAAAGACTCAAATGACGCACATAGTGTGACTCCCCCAAGCTGAAGTTTGCATTGCCCTCAATGCAATATGAGTGAGTACGGGAGGGCAATGAAGATGGGGGGAATACGCACCGACACAAAAAGAAATGAAAACGAGGAAAACACAGATATGAAACTAAAAATAAAGAAAGATCAAAATCAAAATCAAACGACACGAAAATAGAAATAAAACACACGACACGACACTTAAAAGGGGAAAAACAAGCACACACAGAAAAATGAGGAAAACAACAAAACACGACAACACACCAAAATAGACGTCCCCCGAGCTTGACATGAAAGTGCTAGCAAATAAAATGCGATCGTGAAATGCAGAGATATGCAAGGGGGAGTCAAAAACCAACAAGGTGAAATCAGAAAGCAGGAGAAGGTGAGTCCTCGTCCTCCTCGGAAGAGGGTGTGACTGGGTGGTCGGGGGAGGCTGGGGGTATGCGGAGAAGTGGGGAACGAGGTGGAGGAATAGGGGCAGCGGTGGTGTGAACGATGGAAGGAGTGTCGGTGGAGGTGGGTGGTGGTGGGAGAGATCTGGAGCGCACCGGTAATTTCCTCCGACGCACGTATGCAGTGATGGAGGAGGAGGGAGGAGGTAGCGTGGGTGGGATGGAAGTGGTCGGGAGGGGGGAAGTGGATACCGGGATGGGATTAGATGAGGGTGGAGAAGAATATGGTGAGGGAGGTGATGGATGTGGGGATGTGTGGGAGGGTGGAGGAGAAGATCGTCGAGGTGGTGAAGGTGGAGGTGGACCGTGGATGTGAGTGAGAAGGCGAAGAATGGCGGCCACGTTCCTCTCAAGTGCGAGGAAACGTGGATGAGTGAGAAGAGAGGACGGTGATGGGTCCGAGGAGGTAGAGGACTTGGCGAGCTCACAGAGGGTAGCGACCTCCCTTTCAAGACCAAGACGGGCAGAGACCTGGCGGCGACCAAAAGATGTGGACTGACATGAGGCAGAAGTGGTGCCGCCAGGTAAGGTGGAAGTGGTGTCGGCGGCGGTGGTCATGCCGCACAGGAGACAAGGCCAGAAATGGCCGTAAAGAGGTGCTCAGACGTGATAGGCCCCGGAACAGAGACAGGACGACTTGGGCCAGCCCCTATATCTCCCCGAGACATATGGATATCCTGCTCGCCTAAGTGGGCGGCAGGGGACGGTGGTCTGCATGCGTCCGCGGGAAGGAAAGGAAGGTGCAACCCCGCTAGAAAGTTAGGATCAGGTGGGAAGGTCCAATCTCACACAAGAGCAATGGTCATGCGAGCGGAGTTGGGGAGAATGGTGTAAGGGGCTGGGGGTGGCCATAATTGAAGATGAAGCGGCCATCGGAGTGGGGTCTAATCATGTGAATGTGCCGCAGGACATCAATATCTGGCTGTGAGGGTCCTGCGGCAGCGGGAAGATTATTGGGGATGGGAATATTAAATTGGGGGTAAGAACAAATGATAGTAATGATGCCCCCATAACAAAACTTCCACTTACCGGCCCGGCTGATCTCGAGTAGCTTGTAAACAAGCCAATCGCCGCCATGGATGGGGACGGTAGGGGCCCTGAAGCTAACTCCATCATCGTCCCGGACAAAAGGAAAAGTCATGGCCCAGAGGATAAAAAGGTCAGGGATAGTCACGGTGCCGGACTCGTCCCTGGGAAAAAATGCAGATGATATGATCCTGTGGGCCAAACGAAACACGGGATGAATGATGGAGGAGGCCTTTGCCCTTCCTCGGGGATAGTCATGGAACAATGTGAGGCGGAACCAGAATTGATCGACGTTAAACTCGGGCGTGTACCCGTAGTGTCGGATGGAGTCATCCCCAAGATTGGGGAAACCAAATATATCGTTAATTGTGTTCAGATTTGTGGTGACACTCCTGTTACGCACCCAGAATTTTATGATCGACCCGGACTCCCAAACAAGTGTAGAGAGAAATTCGAGGGTGAGTGCCGGGTAGGATACGGCAGATGCATTAAGAAAGGCCAACCATCCTAAGTTAGCGAAAAGAGATTCGACCTCGGTGTAGACAACGAGGTCGACAAGTGTTTGTGTGTGCGGGAACTTAGTAGATAGATGCCCCCGAGCATCGAGCCTACGATAAAAATCCTTGTGTTCCTGGTTCCTAAAGATATACCCATGCGAGCCCAACATTGGGTCCACAAGGGGGATAACAGGCAGGGGAGGGCCAAGTGTAAGTGCTCGTGTGTGGGAAGGGGGACGTGTTTGTTTTCGTCTCTTTCGAGACGGTTCCTCCTCCCGCATAATCCCCTTCCCCTTGTCTTTATCCTTAGCCATGCGTGAGTGTGCGTGTATGAATGAGTGCAAAAGCGATGAATGCACACTAACACAAGCAAAATGAGCAAGCACAATTTATAGGGCAAAAATAGAAATATGAGTGTAGGAGCGAGTGTACCCAAGCGAAATGGCGAAGCTTGCTCGTAGATGTCCCCACACTGTGCAATGAGAGTAGCGTGGAGCCGCGACGACCTCTTTCAGCAAGAATTTTCGAAATGGGCGTTGTTTGGGGGGAATTAGGTCAGAAATTAGAAATGAAAGGAGAGAGAGAGTGAAGATGATGGAGAGATTGATGGAGGAGGTGGAGAGATTGATGGAGGAGGTGGAGTGGAGGACGTGGGGGAGTGAGAATCGGCCGTTGGGGAAGAGAATGAGGCGAAACGACGGCTGCGATGGCGATCGGGCGAGGGTGAATGCGAACGGGTGGTCGGGGGTTTATATAGGGTTTTAAGTCGAACCGATCGGGTGACTTGTCACCCGATCGGTTGACGGTTAGGTCAAAAATTCTTGCCGAAGAAGTGCTACAGGAGAACCGGTCGGTTGACTTGTCAACCGATCGGTTGGCCGCTCCACTCATTTTCCCGAGAATTGAGGGCTGCTCACCCGGTCGCCTCAACCGATCGTGCTCTAACTCAACCGATCGGTTGATATTCCCCAAAAATTTCCCGAGAATTCTCCCCAGATCACCCGGTCTGTCACCCGGTCTCTCCATTCTTCAACCGATCGGTTCATTTGGGGACAGATTTCGGCTTGTATCTGATACATCCCAACCGATCGGGTGAGTTATCAACCGATCGGTTGGGGCTTTGTTTCCTGCAAAAACCAACAGATTGTCTAAGTCCCTGAACGGATGTTCTCGCAGCTGATTTTATTTATAAAAATAGATAAAATAAAGTAAAAAATAACACTAAAAACGGGGAAAAAGTTTAGAGCATGGGTTGCCTCCCATAAAGCGCACTTGTTTAACGTCGTTGGCTCGACGCCCGCAAGTGATGTTCACGGTGGATGATACGGGTGAAACCCGAAGTTCGGCATCACTTCTTCATCGGAGCTTAAGGCCTTTGGAGTAGTCAGCGGCTGGAGAAAGATATGCTCGACTACCCTCTCCTTGTGCTTGGGATCCGGGGGCTTCTCTTTCGTATTGGCGCTTACCGCCATCTTCTTAAGGATCCGAACCTCGTCTTTGGTGAGGCCCATGGGTTCTTTCTGTTGGGGAATTGGGCGTTCCCTTAGGGCACAAAAACTCTAGTCCCGTCCTAAGTCGGACGGAACATAGACAGGAAAATCAAAGCAGCGGAAAAAAAACAGTTAATCTAAATTAACTTGCAAGTTAAAACATTTTTAACTTGGCCCTAAGGTCCAAGACCCTATGCCAAGATCTATGCCGACTTGGGATGGGTCTGACCATCCCAAGAAGGATCTAGCCTACTGCGATTAAACTAAACTAATGCTAATAAACTACTTTAACCACATACCCGGAATCTCAGCCCTGGAGCAGGCGAGATGTTCCGCGCCGTCTTCCGAGCTGCTCCCGTCCCACGCCGAGCCGCTCCTTGTACCGCTCCTCGAACCGCTCCGCATCCCGAGGCGATCAATCCCCGTGCCGCCGAGCCAACCAACCGCCGAAGAAAGTTTCACGCGAGTGAAACCTCCGCCAAGATTTCGGATCCAGAATCCGAACTCCTTTGTGGCTTTGCTAGAGCCCGCAGGAGTAAGGCAGAAATTTAGGGAGATAGAGAAATATTTATTTAAGCTTAGATCCGAGCGCGCTCCAACATTTACGAGAGCCGCTCAGATCTAGAGCTTGGGACGAGTTTTGAGGAAGGGGGGAGACCCCTATTTATATAGGCGGCGGACTCTCCCCCTTTCTCAAAATCCGATGTGGGACTAAAATTTAGAGTTAATTAAATCAAGTTAGTTTGCACTTTACAAAGTGCAAACTTCCGTGAATTTTAACTCACTCACCGTTGAGCTTCAAGATTGATACAACCTATCAATACGACAAGCGTTCAACGGTGAACGCATAGGAAAAAACCGTTCGTCAATCGGAGTTCGTTTGACCCTCCAATTGATCGTCCAAAGATCAACCCACGGCTAGTTTTTCATAAAAAACTGAGCCGTCAAATCTGTTCTGCCCTAGGGCAGAATTTCTGCACAAGCGGGACCCACCAGACCAACTGGGTGAGCCCAGACCAGGCTGGACGCCTGGTCTGGGCGCACCCAGGCTGGTGCACCCAGTCTGGGCGCCTGGCCCAGGCCAGGGCGCCTGGCCCGGGCCTCGGCCAGGCGCCCAGGCGCCCAGGGCGCCTGGGCGGCCCGCCTGGGCCAGCGCCCAGGCGCCCAAGGCGCCTGGGCAGGCCCGCCTGGGCCTGGCCCAGGCGCCCAGCGCCTGGGCCTGAGCCCAGGCGCCTGGGCTGGCGACCTGGCTCAGCCAAGTCTGGCCAGGCGCCCAGGCCAGACTTAGTCTGGTCTGGGTTAGCCTGGTCTGACCCGGTCTGATCCTATGGGCTGTTTTGAGCATAACTTGATCATCTGGTGTCCGATTTGGACGCCGTTCGAACCTGGGTCTAGACCGGGACATTCCCGTCTTACCCGTGAACTTTTTCTTGTGTTTATTTCATTAAATATTGTATTAAACAATTTAATACATATTTAATCACTTTTGCATCAAATGCAAAATAGTCCCTATCTAAGCTTAAATTATCATATTGCATCAAATGCAATTATCTCTTCTTTTGCATCAAATGCAAATATTCTCCCTATTTATTTTCTACCTATTACTAGACGAAGCATTGCACTCTGTGTGAGACCCTACAGCCTGACCCTTACAACAGGTTGGGCTCGAAGCCCTATACGGCAGTGACCACGAGCAGTGGTTGCCGTCCCTGCTTCAGGAATCATCATTATGTGGTTGACTCATTGACATGAGTATTGTCGGGACCACCTGACTGTTTCCGTGATGAATTCCGTAGTTATAGTCTTTTCGTCTTAACTATGTCGTGTAGATCAAGTCTGGGGTACGGTCAAACTGTCAACCCCAATAACTTGACTCCGGTTAGTTTCTATCGATCTTTAGTCAACTAATGTTGGACTTCTTCCAACATACTCTGCGCAGAGTTTTTACTAAAGACCGAACTAACTCTACGACACTAACTCCCATTGACCGGGAGAGACGAATCCTCTCTTGGTCATTACTCGCCTCGTACGTTTCAAGTGACACCCAATCAAAAGACCTTTCGACAGGCCTTGCCTCGAAGCTAGGTCAATTGATCTAAGTGGCACCGTTCACGCACAGGTCCGTCAAAATGACCTCAAGTCAAAAGACCAACTATCCTATCATCACTCAGAGTTATCACTGACAGATTGGTCAATATAACCATGTGATAACTCTTGTGGATCGTTCAGTGAACTCATTCTAATGAGCACCTGTGTCTCGTCTTCGACTTCGCCAAGTCAAGCGATCATGAGATCATCGCCACCGCTAAACGGTGAAGACTAAGACACAATGGTCTATCCGATGTTTCGATATCCTTGTCTCGGAACATCTACGACCACGAACCATTTTAGACTTATGCTACAGACGGTCAAACGTTTCTCCATGATCGAGATACTCATCTCGATACCCGTTTGACCTTGCATAAAGTCTCAGGACTTTACCTAAGTTTATATCTAAAGTTGACTACATTACAATATAGCTTAGATAAAAATTATTACCAAACAGCTTACTGTTATTTCGAACAAGATGTTTGTGCTATTCACACAGGAATAAATGGCCTCGAGGGCACCATATTCCTACACTTTCCCCGTTCTCCTCGCAGGAGGAACCTTGGGGAACCCGGGAGGGGTTGTACGTGCTGCACTCGCTTTCCCAGCAGCATCTTTGTTCTTGGGGCCGTCTCGGTCTTTTGAATTCCCCAAGTCATCGGGGGGTTTCTTAAGAGAATCTCTCAGGAGCTCTCTTCAGCAGCTTTATCTTCCTCCACCTCCAGCAAATTACACCGAGGGTCATCCGGGGGATCGGGGTACTTCATGGACAACCCCAGATCAAATTCAACCTTTTCTCTGCTGACGTTTAGCGAAAGTTTTCCGTTCTTCACATCAATCAAAACGCCAGCAGTGGCCATGAAAGGCCGTCCCAGGATGATGGGGGTGTGTGCGTCTTCAGGCATGTCCATGACTACAAAGTCCACTGGCACATGCACCCCTTTTACATTGATGGGGAGGTCATCCACAATCCCTACAGGATATTTGACCGACCGGTCAGCTAGTTGTAGGGTCATACCGGTGGGCTCCAGATCACCCATTCCTATCCTTTTATACATCGACAAGGGCATCAAACTTACACTCGCTCCGAGATCGACGAGCGCGCGATGAATCTTTACTGCCCCGATCGTGCAAGGAATTGAGAAGCTCCCCGGGTCTTTAAGTTTCGGCGGATTTGCCCTCTGGATGAGAGAGCTACACTCCGCCGTCAACACTACTTTCTCCTTTCTAGACCCTCTCGTCACCAAATCCTTCAGGAATTTTGCATAGGAGGGGATTGTTTCGATTGCTTCCAGGAAGGGGATTTGCAAGCTCAGGTCCTTGACCATGGCGAAGAACTTGTCATATTTCTCATCAATTTTGGCCTGAGCTAACCGTTGTGGAAAAGGCACAACGGGTTTGAACACTTTCGGGCTCCCTTCCTCGTTTTTCTTCTTCTCTTCTTCAGAGACTCCCTCCGGAGTCGTAGGATTTGATGACAAAGCACCGGCGTCATTTGATTTTTCGATCGGTCGCTCAACGACCAACGGTGCTTCCGGTCTGTTAGGGGGCACTCTAGTAGGGATTTGTGTCCCGCTTCTCAGAACGATAGCGGACACATTTGCGTGCTCGTGCACGAGTGCCGACGTTTGGGTTGCTCCCCTCGGGTTCACCTCCGGTTGTGGCGACAATTGGTTTTGTAACCTTGAAAGGTTCGCCACTTGTAACCCCAGCTGGGTTACTTGGTCCGTGAGGGCCCGCTGACCCATTTCCAGCTTTTGATTGATCTTCTCCTGGTTTGTTATATATTGAGTCAAGAGAGACTCAACCGGAGAGACGGCCCTCTGTTGGCCATACTGCTGCTACTGCTAGATTGGCTGCTGATTCCTGGGGGCGTAAAATTGTTGCTGAGGTTGCTGCTGATATTGTTGCTACTGAATCTGACTCTGCTGTGGCCTAGCCGGCTGATATGTTTGTTGCTGCGGCTGCTGAGGTGGCGAGGGCTGAAATGGTGCCCGGTAACCAAAGTTAGGGTGGTTCCGGTTGTTTGGAGAGTAGGTCGGGTTGGAATTGGTTCTTGGCGGATACGGCGCATTTCCCATGGGGTTGTAAAATAGTGCGCTCGCCTGATCTAACGGTGGTGAGATGTCACCACCGTCGAATTCCCCAAAGATTTCGGATTCTACCGCTGCGATCTGCTGCATACCGGCCCCACCGGCTCCTACCATTAGTGCGGAGATCTGGGTCGAAAGCAAGTCGAACTTGCTTGAAAGTTTGTCGACGTCCTCGACTCTGTGTATACCCCCAGACCTGGGTGTGGCTCTCTCGTCACACCACCGCTCATTGTTGGATGCCATATTTTCCAGAATATGTCCGGCATCTTCCTCGCTCCTTGACATGAAGGAACCCCCAGCCGCGGCGTCCATAGAAGATTTTAGGTCACCCCTCAACCCATTGTAGAACAGATTAATAATCTGCCACTTCGAAAGCTCATGGTGAGGGCATCTTCTTTGCATCTCCTTGTATCTCGTCCAAGCTTCATGCAAGGACTCGTGGCTGGCCTGGGAGAAGGAGGAGATCTCACTCCTCAACTTCATGGTCTTCCCCGGAGGAAAGAACTTCGTCAGAAAAGCGTTGGAGAGCTTCTCCCAGGTATTGAAAGTGTTGGGGTCCTTCCCCCTAAGCCATTGCTTGGCTTTGTCTCGCAAAGAGAAGGGGAACAGCTTCAGACGGATCGCCTCAGTCGTGACACCATTAATCCGGAAGGTGTCACATTTCTCCAAGAAGGAGTCTAGATGCTCGATCGGGCTCTCCATGGGCGCACCCAAAAACTGGTCCTGCTGGATCCATGTCACCAAGGACGGCTTTAGCTCAAAGCTTTGGGCCGCAATAGCTGGAGAACGGATGGCGAAAGTGGACTCGATAGATGGCATCGAGTACTCCAACAGGGACTTGTGAGGCTGGGTGTTCTCCTCCATGGATTCGGGATCCTCTCTTCTTCGCTTCTCAGCGGCCAAGCGCCTGCGTTAATCTCTGGATCAACGGGGATCAAGTCGTCAAGACTTCTTGAACTCCTGTGCATGAAAAACAACAAACACCCGTGAAGCGACAAGTGGGAAAGAAACAGATAAGATAAGAAATAAAAAAGAAGAAAATAAAAAGGAAAAAGGAGAATGCGAAAATTATCGCGAGGTAGGGATAAGAGCTAGACACTAGGGTTCAAGAGATCCTAAAATAACAAGCACGTTGCCTCCCCGGCAACGGCGCCATAAACTTGACGTGTGCCCGTGCCGCGTGGGCGCGTGGGCGCGTGGCAGACGGGGGATTTAGATATTTGTAACCGCAAGCGCACTGTGTTGTAGTGTGGCTTGGAGGTCGAATACAGGGAGTCTAGGATGTGCTTGTGTCAAGGAGGACCAAAATCACCCCGTGGGCGAGCTAGCCCGAATCGGTTGATGGTTGTCACGGAAAGGAATGCAAGGTATGAACAATAAGAAAATAAACCCGGGACTTTGGTTTTCACTCCAACGAGCGACTCTCGCCGATACGGCCTACGGGTAGGATAGCGATCAGAATTAAGGTCTAATGGTGAGACGTTGCCTCTGAAAGTGGTACCGGCATCCCATGGGCCCGATATTCCGGTCGGTGCCCAGGATGATACACTGGGCTTCCCGGATTCGATCAGTGGGCACTCCCGTGTCCATTAACACTGATCGATTTCGGGAGCACTAAGCTCGCAACGATAACTCCCAACGTCTCATCTTGCCGCTCCCGCGCACTAGGATTCGGTGTCTACGCTAAGGGCGTGAGCTATGGCTAGGGAGTCAACCGCCAAGTTTATTCCCCCTTGGCCCAACGGTCAAAGGCGGTCTTTTTCCCGCCGATGACAATGAAACACCCAGCGTAACCGTTAGAATCCTAATCCCTATCGATTTCCTAACCCTATGGATGCATCGGGAAGAGCCCCCGAAGGGGTTTCCGCCAAAATCCCAGATTTGGGAACTACTCACAAAAATTCATTAAAAAGCGATCTAAATGAAAATGAACCGTTGGAATCATAATCAGACGATTGGAATGCGGAAGTGATAAAGTAATTAAGACAACACTAAAATTTGAGAAAGATCTGAAAACTTACAAAAGAACAGTAATTACAGCCGTCGCAATAGGAGAAAACAGTAACAACTAAAAACTAGCAGCTCCCCGTTTCTGGAACCCTAAGGGTTCTATTTATAGACTCTCGTATCACCCGATTGGTTGACAAGTCAACTGATCGGGTGATCCGTTACAGATAATAACAGAAAACGGCGAACTTTCACCCGGTCATATGAACCGGTCGGTTGAGTTCTTGGAGTGACCAGTTGGATCTTGGCGCCATCGAGTGAAGTGATCGGTTGGGTGCCCGTGTCTTCGGCTCTTCAGCATTAGCTACAGATGAACCGATCGGGTGAGAGTCACCCGATCGGTTGGAATTTGGCTCGAGAAGACAGAGAGTTGGCCCCAGTTGAACCGGCCTGTGAACCGGTCGGGTGACTTCCACTTGAGCTCCGGCTGAGACCGGGTAGTGCACGCGTGCATCACCCGATCGGTTGGAGATGACCAACCGACCGGGTGAGGGGATGAAAGATGTATTCTTCGTCGTTTGACCCCTTGGATCACGCGTGACTCCTCCCGTTGCTCCGGGAACACATGATATCATCGTTAAACATCCCCTACGGGGGCAATCACCTGCAAACATGGAGAAACAAAGAAAAGTGAAAGAAAACGAGAAAATACGAGAAAAC